>APFE030154871.1:4407-14628 GCA_000404065.3 Pinus taeda | reverse complement strand
TAAATACATATATAAATAATAAAAATCAAAAAAGGGTCATAAGATTTTTAATTATATATATATGATGATGATGATGATGATGATGGTTAATGTCGGCTGAGACCAAACATTGGTCTATTGGTCCTATAGAAACAAATTATTTATTTTGATTTAAGATTTTATTCCTATGCTCAAAAATCTTGGAGAGAAGCCTCATGAGCTCACTATAATTTTGACATTGTAGAAGACTAGGAAGGTCAGTATTATAACAAAGATTGTGAAACTGAGATATAATGTCGTTGTACGTGGGACACTCTAAGAGGAAGTGGCGGGACACTTTAAGAGGAAGTGGTTTTCATCCTCGATGTTCCCATTCTCACATAGATGGCAGATCCTTTCCATCCATGGTGTTTTAGGACTGCCCAACGGCCTGTTTCACTATGGATCTCATGAGAATTCGTTCTAATCTTTGCTATATTAATTTTCTTCTTTGAGCTAGTTAAAATAGAGAGATACTTTTGATCTTCTAGGGTGGGGTTGATGACCTTCTTATAATAACTTATTTTTCTTTTAGCTGCTAAATCTTTCTCACACCACATTTTTTCTTTAAACTTAGAAGTAACAATATCTTTAATGTTATTTATGTTTTGCAATGCATCATTCTCGTTGATCTCCCAATAGTTTAACCAGACCCTTGTGTCCTTATGTCACCCTCGATTGAGCCTTAGGTGGTTTTGGCTGGAATTTAAAGCTAGCTTAGGAAGTCTATGATCGTCTATGTTATTGAGTTTGTACTTGTACAATAGAAACCTAATCATAGCTAGGCTCTCAATAGTGGAAATACATGCTTCTATAAGGAGAATAAGATAGGGTGTATTACTTTTATTAATAATATGTTTTTATTATTTTTATTTTCGTCATGTCTTATGTTTTATTTTTATGTTTTATGTTTTAATTTTTACTTTTTTATAGGTTTTTTTTGTTTTGTTTGTTTTTCATCTTTTATATATTTTTTGTATTTGATTTTTTTTGGTCAATGTTTTTTATTTTTATGCTTTTATTTCTAACATGAAAATCACTAACATTTTAAAAAGTTGTCCATACTTGATACATAAAAAAATTCAAAGTGGCAAAAATATGCTCCAAAAAAAAATGATGTATTTTGAATCACCATTTTCAAAATCGAGTAATTTTTTGCTACCTCAAAAAAACGGATACTAGGTCATTTTCTCATTTGATCGGTAACTATATTTTTTGGCAAAACAACAACTATATTTTTTGGCAAAACAACAACCTCTCCGTTTTTACTTTATCTTCATAATAATAATGAGGACCCTCTATATAAATTTTGGTCATATCGCCTCATAAATGCTTTCATTTGGTTTCTTTTGTGGGATTTTCATTTTTCTCGATTTTCCACTTTGATTGCTTCATTGGGGGTTATTTCTTGCAAGCGTTACAATGGCTCTAATTTTGCTAAGTTTGAACTTACAATTCTCAAATGGTGCTTCTTTAAGGTTAAGTTAATTTTCAAGGTTTTTCACCACCTTGACTTAAAATGTCAAAATATTTATTTTTAATTATATATGGACTTATTTTATTATTATTATTTAGTTAATATATTAACCTTGATTATTGAATTATTGTGTTTATTAATTAATTAATTTGTAAAAATTAATATTTAATTTAATTAGTTTTATTAATTTTAATTTTATTACTAATTATCCTACAACTACCAGATTCAGATTTAAAATTCATATTATATACATAATAAGTATTATTAATAAAATAATAATAATAATAGCCCAAATCAAAATTAAATCACAATTTCTCACCCTTATGGGTGTTCCTTATGAGTCCTTTCTCTTACCTAACATAAGCCATGGGATCATTCTTTTTAAGACACTGTAATTTTTTATTATAATATAGAAAAAAGTTCCCACTCCCATCCTCTTCCATACTCTCCATTTAATAATTTCCATCTCTTATTTTCCATTTCATTTTGGGCATTCGACCCTACTCTTCCTATATACTACTTTCCTTATAAATCACATTCTCTTCCTGATCCAGGTGGATATTGGTGGCCACCCACCTATCCCATTTGGACCCCCACAACTGCCTCTTTCATTTTTTTCAGTTTCTGTAATTGTAGCACAATTTACTATTTTTAGCAGTTTTCCGGATCCTGAACCTCCAGAGCCGTTTTGAGACCCTAAACGATGGTTTTTGGGAAATCTGAGAGCAACACTCTTCCCAAAGTTGTAGTGCTCGGATAGATCTTTCTAACGAGCTATTATAAGTGTCAAACGAAGATCGGGTGCCGAAGTTACGACCCTGGGAAGTTGATGTACCAACTTACCCAAAACGGGGCCCACAATTTGGCGTTTCATCTTCTAGAGTTAGGTTTTGGGATGTTAAGGGTTTTCCATTATTTCTCAACAATAAATAGGCCTTCGAGCCTCATTGTAACACAGTTCAGAGGCATGTAGCTACCACATCTCTTCTCAGAGATAAGCTACCATCGCCCTCGCTGGTTTATTTCCATTGCTGTTTGTAAGCATATTTCAGTATTTTACATTAATGAAATGAAGTATTATTTCCACTGCATCTCTTTGTTTATGGTTATCTCTGTAATTTGTTGGGTTCCTTTTTAAATCCAGATCAGTAGTATCAAAGCAGTCTGCTTTTTCTCTGTTTTTCTTTGCATGTCCCCAACGAGGTCAGGATATAAGAAGTTAGGGCTTGAACTGGTCGAACCTTTGCAAGACCAACCTCGCAAATCTCGATGGCCTCCCATGGCAAATGAAAATAATGATGAGGGGGCAGTAGATCCTATCAAAATCTTGCTCGAAAAAGCCCTCAAGCGACAAAGGAATGCGATGATGGACAACTTTGCCCAGATTCTTCAGTGGCTATCTAGAGGCAACATGTCGGCTTC
Source organism: Pinus taeda (assembly GCA_000404065.3). Taxonomy (NCBI): domain Eukaryota; kingdom Viridiplantae; phylum Streptophyta; class Pinopsida; order Pinales; family Pinaceae; genus Pinus; species Pinus taeda. The sequence goes on along the minus strand of APFE030154871.1, from coordinate 11,711 downwards.
CAAAAGCTACTCTGGAAATGCACACCCTTTAAGGTACAAGTTAATTTTGAAATCCCCATCTTCGAGGGTCAAATAAACGTAGATGTCGTAGATAAATGGTTAAATCTGCTAGATGGGTATTTTTTTGTTCATGATTTTTCCAGTCGGGAAAAGATTATTTTCATTCTTCTCAAAGCAGTGCCCCACGTCAAGGACTAGTGGGAAACCTACTGCGAGTAGAAGGATGAAAGTACGAGCTCACTATTTTTAGCCACACCCACTTGGAATTCCTTCCGGGATGCCATCAAGGAGCAGTACTACCCTGTCAAAAGCTATGAGGAAAAATACATAAAGTGTATCACGCTGCAGCAGGGACGAGACCAAGATGTGTTGGAGTTCACCAACATTTTTCATACCCTTCACACACAGTTGGGTATCAAATATTCTGAGCTGCATCTGGTACTCAAATACCCCGACTGCCTACACATGTACATCAAGGAAGAGATGGAGTTCTTGAACATCTCCTTGCTCGGCACAACATACCGATACGCTGTCAAAATCGAGCAGAAGTTGAAACAGAAGAAGCGAGACTTTGGACTTACAAATACGAAAACCAGAGGAAAAAGCTAAGGTCGGGTGACCCAAGACAACCCGTTAAAGCCGCAAGAAAAGAACAACATCACGAAGTCAAAGAAGGACACAGAAAAGTGGTGTGAGTTCCATAAGAGCCCCACAAACAACACAACTGAGTGTCAGTCCAAGCAGTCGCCGGTGGTCGAGTTGAAAGCTTCAAAATCATATGCATGTTCCGACCTTGAGTCAGAACCCGACAAGGGGAATGGAAATGGGAAGTAGATCATTGATGCAGAGCCTAGCGTCATTGTTTCCACTGCCAAGATCCAGAAGAATGAGCCCAAAGATCCAGAGGAGGGGGAACGTCGTTTCCACTCACAAATGTGGGTGAAGGGTTCACCGCTACAATTCATTATCGACAGTGGTAGCCAAAAGAACCTCATTTCAGCATAGGTCATGAAATAGTTGGTCCTACCGACTACACCACACCCGCAACTGTACAGTATCAGGTGGCTTCACAAAGGATGAGATCTCTAAGTTCGCCAACAGTGCTGCCTTCCCTACACCATCAAGCCCTTCATAGACGAGGTATTGTGTGATGTTGCACCTCTGGATGTTTGTGATGTACTATTTGGCCAGCCATACTTGTGGAGGCAACATGTTGTGTATGAGTCAAGGCCTCGTGTTGTTATTATTACTTTGGGTAATTCATTATACAAGATACAGGAGGTAGCCCCACCTATTGCCACCTACTTGATCTCTGCTAAGAAATGCAGCAAGATCGTCTCCCAGACTAGGAAATTCATTTTCTGTCTGGTTCACTCCCAAAGTAAGGGGAAGATCATTGCCACATCCATGACCCTGACAAAAGGTTCCTCCACGCAGCAGCAACAACAGAGGGATACGGTCATGAAAGAACACAAGAATAACTTCTCCTCACCCATAGGGGTACCACACAAGTTTCAGGTGGGCAACAAATTCTGGTTGCATCGGCAGAAAGAACGTCTTACCAGAACCCATCAAAAGCTCAGAGCACTCTCACATGGTCCTTACAACATTACCAAGGTTGTGGGAAACACTACTTTGGAGCATAGTGTTCCTCCATTTCTTCGCCTGCACCAAGTGTTCAATGTGTATCGTCCTCGACCATACTTCACATCATTACTGGAAACATCCGAGATTGCAGAACAGCTCATCAGGGACCAAGTTCAGTAAATGGAGGAAATCAACGCAATGGGGGCCATTGCTTCCTAAGGGGGGAGGAATGATCCAGATGGATGTTGGTGGCCACCCACCTATCTCATTTGGACCCCCACAACTGTCTCTTTCAGTTTTTTAGTTTCAGTAATTGTAGCACAATTTACTATTTTTAGTTGTTTTTTGAGTCGTGAACTTCCGAAGCTGTTTTGAGGCCCTAAACGATGTTTTTTGGGGAATCTGAGAACAACATGGGTTCGCGGACCGATGTTGCTCTTCCCAAAGTTGTAGTGCTTGGATAGATCTTTCTAATGAGCAATTGTATGTGTCAAACAAAAATCAAGTGCCAAAGTTACGACCCCAAGAAGTTGATGTACAAACTTACCCAAAATGAGCCCACAATTTGGCGTTTCATCTTCTAGGGTTAGGTTTTGGGATGTTAAGGATTTTCCATTGTTTCTCAACAATAAATAGGCCTTCGAGCCTCATTGTAACAGAGTTCAGAGGCATGTAACCCTCACATCTCTTCTCAGAGATAAGCTACCATCGCCCTAGCTGGTTTATTTCCATTGCTGTTTGTAAGCATATTTCAGTATTTTACATTAATGAAATGAAGTATTATTTCTGTTGCATATCTCTTTTTTTATGGTTATCTCTGTAATTTTTTGTGTTCTTTTGTGTTAATTTTGGGATCACTTCCTCTTTAAAAAAACTGACGGGATTCATTTAAATGAGAAAAAAAACCACTATTCATTTTTTTTTATATTTTATTAATATTTGTTTTTTTAATTATTATTAATAAACTTTTTATTTAATTATTTTATATAATTTTTATATAAATTTTAAATATTTTGTTTAAAATTTGGAATATAGTTAAAATTGTAATTTTTTAATTAAAAATGCTCAAATTATGTCTAGGTGTACATTTTTCAACGTATATATATTTTTGACATTCTGACTTTGGAAGACTCTATCTCGAGTTCTACCTCGCCAAATGAGATTAAGGACAACTTTGGAAGATTATGTCTAGGTGTACATTTTTCAACGTATATATATTTTTGACATTCAACTTTGGAAGACTCTATCTCGAGTTCTACCTCGCCAAATGAGATTAAGGACAGTTAGTTGGAAATATAAAGCCATGGAGGCAATTTTAGGATTGGTTACATGACCATATTTGGTCATTAACCCTGCTTAAAAATTAGCATAAAATGGAGCTCTGGATTTGCACCCAAAAAATGAATTTCTAAATTTGTTTTAGAAAATTTGGTTGGCTGAAACTTTTGTTGTTGCAAATTCATTTGAGTCTGTTCTCTTGGGCCAAAGAAATCATTACAGGTACCAATGGGAAGCTTAGATTTCTTATTTATTTATTTATTTATTTATTTTATTTCATTTCAATTGGAGAGTTTGTTTTCCCAATTTTTGACACTATGATTTTTATGTGCAAAATTAATTCATTTTATTTAAATTTTGATTGGTTTTGAAGGAGATCTATTGGAGAGGATGAGGCCAATAGATATTGGATAAATTCTATTGCACCAAGAAAGGAAAAATAAGAGAATTGGCAGCTCTAAAATTGATCGATCTGAAATGCCTTCAACAACTCTCCATTTTGGATTCTTTTTGTAAATTATAAATATGAGTTTTGAGAATTAGGAAAGGGTTCCTCTTCTTTGCAACTTAGAGGCTCTAGGAATTTTTGTAAATGGAATTTAAGTTATAGATAGGGGAAAAAACTCAGATTTGGGTTATTTGGGGGTTTTATTTTCATAATTTAGTCTTTGTTAGTGAGGGCACTTTTGTAATTCTTCTTCTCCCTGGCAAAGATGTTTATTTTGAAAGGGTTGTTGCAAATATTTAGAGAAACAGAGCCAAGAGATCACGTTTCATTGATTTGTATTTAAATACTTTTATTTAAAATGAAAATTTTATCTTTTAATAAAAGATCTTTGTAAATTTTTGATATTGCACACTTTTGTTTAATGTGAAAATGGTTGTCTTGTACACAAATTATCTGATCTACATTATCTGATCTATGATTCTCATGGATTAGTTGCCATTTTTTTCTTCACTTATATGCTTCAAATTTCTGTGTAACTATTTACTGATAAATATGTCATCTAAAATCGATTTAATTGTCATTAAATTGTAAGAACTTTTACTACATTACTTTTACTACATTTTGATGGCCTATTTTTCACTATAACCTATTTTTCACTATTATAATCTCTGGACAAAGCATGCATGGTACTCATAATACTTTCTTCACTTATATACTTCAAATTTCTGTGTAACTATTTATTGATAAATATGTCATCTAAAATCGATTTAATTGTCATTAAATTGTAAGAACTTTTACTACATTACTTTTACTACATTTTGATGGCCTATTTTTCACTCTAACCTATTTTTCACTATTATAATCTCTGGACAAAGCATGCATGGTACTCATAATACCAGTTGTTAAATTCTTCCATAGCTTGCCATTCATTACATTTTAATGCGTTTCTTTTTTTAAAAACTCCCTCTCCAAGCCTCTCTTATATGTTGTTATAAATTCTTCCATAGCTTGCCATTCATTACATTTTAATGCGTTTCTTTTTTAAAAAACTCCCTCTCCAAGCCTCTCTTATATGTTAGATGATTAAAAAAAATTCTACCTTTCGATCCTGATAGGCGATAAAAATCAGAAAACTGTTTGTAACTACCCAAACGTAAATATTTATTGTTCAAGACATTTGGGCTACTCGGCTCCGTGCCCCTTTGTGGTTAAGCCATTGGTTTTCTGGGAACTAAAAATATTTGTAACTACCCAAACATGAATATTTATTATTTAAAACATTAGCACTACTAGGCGTCGTGCCACTGTGTGGTTGCACCATTAGTTTTTCTGGCGGCTAAAAAAATTCTAGCTTCTGTTTGTAACTACCCAAACGTGAATATTTATTGTTCAAAACATTAGCGCTACTTGGGTCCGTGGCACTGTGTGATTACGCCATTGGTTTTTCTGGCAGCTAAATAAAATTCTGCCGTTCTATCCTGATAGGTGAGAGAAATCTGAAAACTGTTTGTAACTACCCAAACGTGAATATATATTGTTTAAAACCTTAGCGTTACTCGGCTCCGTGCCACTGTGTGATTACGCCATTGGTTTTTCTGGCAGCTAGGTCTCTGTCCCCTTACGGGTCTCACATTTTAGGATGACAGTAAACATAGGCAACAATCTCGTTCGGCATAGTATAGATGGAGACCTTTTCCTCGGACTAATGGAAAGGACATATAGATGCGAAAAATTCAACTGAAAAAGAGAATTGATACTACAACAGAGCTTCGAAAGTTACCTGCATCTGTAGGTTGAATGCTTCTCCCTATTTAACCAGAATTTCAATTGGAATCGCTCCACAATATCGATAAATGACATTCCAATGGGTGATTTGTCTGGGTAATGTCTAAATTGCAACTATGATAGTTTGCCTTTGCCCTATTTTAGTTTACTCGATATGCATGTACTTTCTAGTTTTGGTTTTTTTCAGGGTGTGTGTTTTTTAATTGCATTGCTGGCTTTTTTTTTGGGGTGAGATTAAGTTTATGTGTTTTATTTTATTTGTGGGGATTTCAGTTTATGGGTTTTATTTTTGTGCTTCTTTCCTTTTTATGGGTGTCAAAAGAGATTCTGAAGGAGCTCAAGGATTCGCAAAAGGATCCCCTGACATCTTCTAGTGCTGGTATTTTTATAACCATTTCAGATTTTCCCCTTCAAATGATTCTTAGATTTTCAAGTGAATGTGTGTTTTGTTTTATGCAACTTTTAGCACAAAGAATCTGAGTGTTCCAACATATTGTATGTATGTTGTTCTAGCTTTGCTGCAGAAAGTGCCATTGGATAAACTTTCAAGGTTACGTCTATGATGTCTTTGTATTTGTGTTTAAACAAACTTTGGCTTTTGTTGGTTTTGTTGCCCACTTCTAACCATGAAATTCTCAGTGCCATATTATTTTCTCTGTGACAATATATGCCACCATAATGCATGTAGTTTATGTAATTCTTATTGAAAAGGTGAATGCAGGATCCATCCTCAGACCCTCTGACCACCAACCCTTCTGGTTGTCTCCCACTGGGTTCCTACCCATGCTCGGCGCTCATTTGCGCGTTCCCTTCAGCCTGCAAGTTGACCCTTCCCACCCTGCAACTTACAACAGGAAAATTGTGGCATCGAGGGTTCTGACGGTAGGCACTGTTCTTTTATCTTTAATTTTTGCATAATTTTCTATTAACTTTCTATTTGCCATTATTAAAAAATAAATGTATTTGAACCATGGATATTTGATGGCAGTTATTTTTCGTCGAGAACTCACTATCGTTGCAAAGTGGACCAAGAAGAGATTGCAGGTATAAGTGATTTTAATTTTTATTATGTAAAATCAACTTAGACTATTCGTGGAAGTAATTAGTGTACTTCTTGCCATAAGGAATATTACAGATAAAAAAATGAAGTCACTGCACACTACTCAAATGTAAGTTGGATTTACGGAAAAACTGAAGTAATTCTAAAATTGGTAAAATATATATATTTTTTATTCATGCATATTAATTTTTATTAAATTTTTAATACAAAATTGGTAAAATAATTTTTTTTGTTCATGCACATTAACTTTTATTAAATATTTAATACAATGCAAGATGGATAAATTTCTCACTAATTTTTTTTGACAGCGACATGTGAATACAATTGAATTATTCCGGTCATAATTTTTACATTTTAAATATTTATACAATTATTTTTAATTCAATACTATATCCAGTCAGGGTGGAACTACCCATCAAAATGCCACAGGGTCTCCACCAAAACCGCACCCTAACTACCTTTACTCTGTCCATCACTAACCAGTTGATCAAGCAAAATTAATGAAGCTAAACCATCAATTCATCCACATGCACGAGTACAAAGGCTTTCAATACCTTTCCTGGGGAAAATGGTTTTTTAGCCAAGAGTGTCGATATAGGGCTGCACTTTCGCAGTCATTATATTGTTTTCACGCCAGTTTCTGGTTTTCCCTTGTTGCTCTGGAGCTTGGAGTCCCGGATGTAGGATACCGCCAATGACAGGGACGATAATGGCATTTCTAGAACTAAGCTGCCATGCAAACATTTATCCTTGTAAAGTTGGCACAATTAATAACACTTCAATATCCCATTTCATAATATATAATGCTATATTTGTGGTAAGGCTAGCGTGAATTCCTACTTAAATTATTTGTGATTTTAATAAATTGGCTTTTTACCGTTAATTAAAATTTCATCGTAAAAAAATATTGTGGGAGTTGTTTTGTTAGGCGGGGGCTCACGCACAATGAAAGTCAAGTTCATAGAGTAAGAACAGGATATTATTGGCACCACGATCGGCTACTGATTCCAAAGGCCTGCAACACCAATGAAATGGAATGCGTGACGACACCAATGTTTGGCCAGCTATATACATTTGATATTTATGACATACGATACACGTGTATATATATGCTATATAAATTAATTAATGTGTGTGTTTTTGTTT
>APFE030154869.1:38056-65156 GCA_000404065.3 Pinus taeda | reverse complement strand
CAATTATTTTCCTACCTCTTAGAGATTTAAAGGAAAATATTGGAGGAGAGGAGGGTTGGATCGTTCTTTTTTTAAGGGAAGAAGTTTAGAGGAGGACACTGGTTGGAGGAAGGATGCTGCGAAAGAGCGAATTCTTGAGCTAGTTAGGACCAGTGGAAGGCTCTAAGTCGAATAGAACACTGTAAATTCTTGTTGGGCTAAGTGAAACCTTGATGCCACTGAACTAACCAAAAGAACTCTGAGTGGAATTCATTGTTTGGAAATTGGGAGAGCTTTGAGGGAGAACTGGACATAATAGCCATTCTCATTGGTAGGGAGGAGTGGTCTTCCTACACAAATTTTTCCAGATTTGGGTGTGAAGAAGGACCCTTCCAAAACCTTTTACTTTCGTGATGTGTTAAAGTTGCTTTTAAAACAACATGAATGAATACATTTGCATACTATAAAGAAGAGGAACATAACAATCATCAACACATGAAAACATAAGCGTTGATAACGGAGTTCGTCCAAGAGGGACTACGTCTCTGGGCCCCGGTGTCAAGACGGTGTAGGCCGCTGCATTAAGTGTTGTCAATAAAGATGATGTACACAAGAGATGATGTCTCGATCATACAAAGAAGAATGCCCTCACGCAAGAGTGGCTCTAAGAGATGTTCCACAACTAGAACTCTCAATCAAAGGACTCTTATCAGTATAACACAAAAACATGCTGTTGGCATTATGATTCAGGTGTTGTCCTTGATGGCAACTCACTCAAAGGTTTGATACAGGTGATGGAAACTTAATCAGAATGCAACAAGTCAAGGGAGAGGTATACGCAGGTTGACCGTGACGAAAGTGCGTATATACGCGGGTTAGCGGAGCAGAAGGCGCGTACGCGTATACACGCGGGTTCTTAGAAGGAAAGGCGCGTACATGTCGGAAACCATGGTATTGGTCCATGGTATTGGTCCATGGTATTTGGTCCATAGTATTTGGTCCAAAGTGACGACCCCAAGTATTGGGTTCATGGTATTGATTCTACATGGTTTTGGACCATGGTATTGAGAGAAGCCTAAACCTATATAAGGAGAAGATCATTAGTGCAAGGATGTGCAAGTGATGAATATCTGATGACGTGTGAGATCCAGATGCTGGTTATGGGTTGGTGATGTCTTGCTTGATCTGAACCAAGGTTGCACTCATGAGGAGGATGATGAAAGATGGAATGGGATCTCAAGGCTTGGAATGATTATCTTTATATGGTTTGATTATGGATAGACTAGATCTATTGACACATGTTTATTGTATGAATGATATGATCTGGGTATGTTCTTATGTCTGAAATAGCTGCAAAGTTATGAGGTAGAATTTGCAGATTTGTACGCGGGTTGTCTTTGGTAAAAGCGCGTATACACGCAGGTTGGGTTCGTCCAAGTAGCGTATACAGTATGAAGTTTGAAGTTGCTATTAGATCTGGTTGTTGTTGCAGAGTTATGTAGTCTGTGACAGTGTTGTTGACAGGGTTTCAGTATTGGGTGATTCAGAGATTGATGATGCAGGTTGTATTGCAATGATGATTGTTTTATGGATCCAATATGAAAATGTATGAAACATTGTCCCTGGATGATTGTAGGCCGGCACCTCCGCACTGGTAAACATATTGGCCAGTACAAGAGCCAGGGGGTTGGAGCTCCCTTCCAAGAGCAGCTGGAAAACGAGTGAAGATTGGAGCCTTCAGTAGGCCAGCGCCTACGTACTAGTAAATGGAAAGGCTAGTACAAGAGCTAAGAAGGTTGTAGCCTTCTGCAGGTAGAAGCCTGCGTACTGGTAAAGGACTGCACCAGTACATTGTAAAAGAAGTTTCTTATTAAAGGAAGATAGAAAAAAATTGCAGCAGGTGGTTTTCACCCACATTGGGTTTCCACCTTATATCATGGTGTTCATGTGTGCTCTTTATGTGTGATTATTTGTTCTGTTTTACTGCACTTGTTTACTGTTAATATGGTTAATGATGTTCTAAGGCTCTTATTGAAGATCAACTAACTAAATCATAAGTTTATTGAATATACGCTAGTTGCATTAAACACAATTGCGTATATACGCGGTTATCCTTAACTGAAGTAGCGTATATGAATTAGAGTATGAAAATGAAAAAGTTATATTGATGTGATAATACTGATTCCCCCCCCCCCCCTCCCCCTCTCAGTATTATTTCCAACAATCGGTATTAGAGAAAGTCCTTTTAGAAGAAGCTTGATCGCTTGAGGGAAAGATCCATCAGAATGGCTAATCAAGAAAGAGAGGCATCCATCAGGCCACCAATCTTTGACGGGAGAAACTTTGCCCACTGGAAGATAAGAACCACAACATATCTACAATCACTTGGAATGGATGTTTGGGGAATCGTGGAAGGAAAATACACATATCCATCAGCAATTCCTACAGATACAGCAGAGAGAAAGAAATATGAACTCAATGCCAAAGTTGTTACTGTCTTATTGGGAAGTTTGTCACAATCAGAATTTATGAAGGTCATGCATTTCAAATAAGCCAAAGAAATATGGGACAAAATCATTCTAAGCTACAAAGGAGATGAACAGGTAAAACAAGCAAAGCTTCAAACGCTTAGAATACGGTATGAAAATCTTAAGATGCATAGTAATGAAAGCATAGCTAATTACTTCCTGCGTATAGATGAGATTGTCAATTGTATGAGGAATCTAGGTGAAGAATTTAAGAAAGTTGTCTTAGTTGAAAAGGTTTTAAGATCCCTGTTTGCTAAATTTGATTCCAAAGTGTCTGCGATAGAAGAAAAGGAGGATCTGCAGAAAATCACTATGACGCAGCTTCACGGAATCTTAACGCTTATGAGATGAGAAAAGGAGGACCATCAGATATGAGAGAAGCCGCATTTCAAGTATCAGCAAATGAATCGGGATACATCTCAGAAGGAGAAGATGAGGTAAATTTTGTCAAAAATCTTGAACGGGGAACTGGAAGGTCCAAAGGTAAGCTACCTTTCAAATGCTTTTCATGTGGTAGAGTTGGTCACTACGTTGCTAGATGCCCTCATAACAAAGGAAAGATGTCTGAAGAAGGTAATAGAAGCTATTATACCCATGTTAAAAGTAATGACTCATTCAATAGTTGTGAAGACATTAGAAGTCTCATGCCATATGAAAATAAGGATGTAGAAACAGAAGAGGTTACCAGATTAAAGGAACAATTGGAGTCAGTAACCAGAGTAAGGGAGCAATTGCAGGATGTAGTAAAAGATCAGAGCATAACAATTCAGAGACTTGAATCGAAGATCCTCTCTCTAAAAGGAAATATTTAAGAACAAGAACATGAAGTGATCAAATTAAGGCAACAAGTGGAAGAAGGAAGAAAAGTTGAAGAAAACATAAGGAAGCAGTATCTGGAAAAGGAAGAACAACATCAGGTTGAGGTAAATATCTTAAAAGTAAATTAGAAGAAAAGGATAAACGGTTACGATTTCAAGATAGAACTAAGATTTTGGATGAAATTCTTGGTAGTCAAAGATCCCCTACTATCAAAAATGGTCTTGGCTTTTATGAATCTGTTGAAGGTGAATCTAGCTCACAAGGTGAGGCAAGGAACTCTAATGAGAATTCTGAAATGCTCAACAAGGAACAACCAAGGAAAGAAATTCCTCAAAGAAAATCCTTTACTCCTAACTATGGAAGTGATAGATGATTATTTCCTCCATTTAATAATATTGAATGTTATGTATGTCATAATCTTGGACATGTTGCAGCCAAATGCAAAGGTAGAATGATTCAAGACCGTCACACAAGATCATCACATTCCAAGTACTTCAAAAGATATTGTTTTGCTTGCAATATGTTTGGTCACAAAGCAATTGATTGCAATAGAAGGAACATGAAACATGTAAGATGTTATGCATGTAACAAATTTGGACATAAAGCAAGGGAATGCAGGAGCAAGATTCAAACTCCAAAGCAAGAGGATTATACATCATCACAATCCTAGGTATTGAAGAAGACAAAATTAGAGACAGAAAGATGTGACATAACTCAGTCGGCTGACATAAAAGACACAAGGGAAACTGAAAGTGAAGACCTTCAGTATTCCATCTTGCATACGGTAATATAATAAAGATAAGTCGCGTATATACATGATCTAGAGGCTGCAGAGTCGCGTATATAGAGCTCAGAAGAAAAAGGCAGCAAAATAGACTCAGGAAATGGTTCGGTCATGGTATATGATGGTTGGCACAGGCTCAGGGGGAGCATGTACTTCAAATAATGCATTGTTGGAATTATGGTTAGAAGTCTTTTGTAATGATGATTAATGATACATTTTGCTGGATGATCAATAGAATGGTATTGCAGGTTACAAGACTGGATGCTGATGCTTATGGTGCAGATCATATATGGTGTATGTTAGTGGCTAATGACTATCATGGTTTTGAATAGATTTCTCGTCTTTGTTATAAAGACCTTGTATGTGGTCAGGGGGAGCATGGATGGATTGGTACATATTGGCATATAAAAAGGGGGAGCTCAATCAGAGATTGCATCAGGTACTCAGGGGGAGTATGGACAGCAGATTGAATATCATAGAAGAGAATATCTTGGTCCACCCTTTGCCCTTGATGTCAAAGGGGGAGAGTAACTTGGTGTGGTGGTTGCCATCAAGTCCAAAGGGGGAGATTGTTGGCATTATGATACAGGTGTTGTCCTTGATGGAAACTCACTCAAAGGTATGATACAAGTGGCAACTCAATTAGATGACGGATCATAGTACAACAGGTCAAGAAAGAGGTATACGTAGGTTAACCTTGATGAAAGTGCGTATACATGCGGGTTAGCAGAACAAAAGGTGCGTATACGTACACAAGCAGGTTCACAAAAGGAAAGGTGCGTACTTGTCGGAAATCTAAGTTTTGATCCGTGGTATTTGGTTCATGGTATTTTGGTATTGGTCTGTGGTATCTCGTCTAAAGTATTGAACCCAGGTATTGGGTCCAAGGTATTGGTTATACATGGGTTTGGACCATGGTATTGAGAAAATCCTAAACGTATATAAGGAGAAGATCATTAGGCCAATGGTGTAGGTGTGTTGTGCATTTGATGAGGTATGAGATTGAGCATACTGGTTATGGGTTTGCGATGTATATCTGAAGTTGGAAATTGCAGTGAAGGTATGAGTAATTATCTTTAGATCTGTACACGGGTTCGCTCTGGAGGAAAGGCATATACACGCAAGTTTGACACAGTCAAGTAGCGTATACAGTATGAAATTTGATGTTTCAGGTTGCTATTGGTTCTAGTGGTTGTTGCAAAGTTATGGGCTTTGGTCTGTGTTCTGGTAATTGTGTTTTGATGACAGGTTTCAGTATTGGGTGATTCAGAGATTGATGATGCAGGTATAGTTGATGATTGTATTATAGTAGTGATTATTTTGTATTTATGGATCTAGTCTGAAAATTTATGAAACGTGGTCACTGGAAGTAAAGAGAAGGTTGTAGCCTTCCGTAGGTCAGCACCTAAGTACTAGTATTTGAGCTAATACAAGAGCTAACGGGGTTGTAGCTCCCTTCCAGAAGAAGCTGGAGAACGAGAGAGGGTTGTAGCCCTTTGCAGGTTGCAACTTGCGTGCTGGTAAAGGACTGCACCAATACATTGTAAAAGAAGTTTCTTATTAAAGGAAGCTAGAAAAAAATTGCAGCAAGTGGTTTTCACCCACATTGGGTTTTGCACCTTATATCATGGTGTTCATGTGTGCTCTTTATGTGTGATTATCTGTTCTATTTTACTGCACTTGTTTATTGTTAATATGGTTAATGATGTTCTAAGGCTCTCATTGAAGATCAACTAACTGAATCATAAGTTTATTGAATATACGCTAGTTGCATTAAACACAGTTGCGTATATACGCGGTTATCCTTAACTGAAGTAGCGTATATGAATCAGAGTATGAAAATGAAAAAGTTATATTGATGTGATAATACTGATTCACCCCCCCCCCCCCCCTTTCAGTATTATTCCAACAAAGCGATCAACACAAGCAACACCATTCCAATTGGTATATGGACGAGAAGTCGTGGTACCTGCTGAATTTGCAGCACCGAGCATATTCATTGCTCAAGATACAAAGATGAAAGATGATGCATCGCTACAGAAGTGGTTGGAGGAATTGATGGAATTAGATGAAGCCAGATTTCTCGCTGAATTCCACTAGTCTGTTGAGAAAACAAGGAAGAAAGCATGGCACGATAGGCACATTAAGAGAAAATTGTTCACAGTTGGAGGACAATTTTTATTATACGACATAAAGTTTCAAAAGTTCCCAGGTAAGTTGCAGATGCATTGTCTTGTTCCATTCATAATCGCAGAAATCAGGGAGTCTGGAGCAGTGAATCTTGCACAACTCGATGGAATATTGGTACTAGGATAGGCAAATGGTGCATGCTTGAAGCCTTTCCATCAGCACAATACCTAGTATTCTAATTGATGAGGTCTCTGAAAAGGGCCTATAGGTAGTTTTAGAGTTAGTAGGAATAAGACAATCAAGCAGTCAATCCGTTTAAGTTTTATTTTATTTTATTTTCCGTACAATAATTCTCGCGTGTCAGCTCAATTGCGGCACCTATGCCACCGAATCGCAACTGACAGTCGTCGTGGAGTTCAGTCAAATGTTTCACAAGTCTTATCCATCATATTCAGAGTGTTTTTCGTAATAATTAGGTAATAATACCCCTGTCAGGTAAATTTCTATAGAATCTTTTCCTGTTATGGAAAGATTTAACCAATAAATTCGCCATTTCAAACACATTATTACCCATCTGCTCCACTTTGTACTTTTCCCATCATGCGTCATCCAAGTTAGGTACAGCTCAGCCAACGACTAGTTAACATGATCAAGTATGCATAGGTAAAGTTGTCGTAGTAATTAGTTAGCGAGTCTAGTCAGAAACTTCGTGTTGAATTTGGTCTACTTAATTTGCATGGTTATGTAGGAATTTCCAGAAGTTCCAATTCAGGTGACAAAATTCTTCAAGTCTCGGCTCGAAACTCAGCAACGTTACTCAAGCACTCGCTATTAATGGCAAAAGTGTCCTCAGACACATAATTTTATTAATCAGCAAAAAGATAAAAAATAAAAAAATTACATAATTGATTTTGCAAGAGTTTACATCCAAACATCCAAACACTCTTGTGATGAGCTATTTATAAGCTCCATGTCCTAACTACCTCTAATTATGGATCACTTATTAAATAACAAGTTTCCATTTACAATAAATGCTATTCAAACCAACTAGCTAACAAATCTCCTAAAATAGAGCCTAAGATACGACACATTTGGAGAGTCATATCTAGTTACAACAATATGCTAATTCTAAATAATTAAACATTCTAGTAATAATATTATAATTTTAATATCTTAATTAATAATTATTTTATTTTAATTTTATAACCTATGATAAAATTATATTTTTTGGATCATCTAACATTTCCCCCTATGATCCAAAGATACATTACAAAAGATACCAAGTTCATCCCTGAACTTAGTAAATTTTATTCTGCCAAGCGGTTTCGTGAAAATGTCAGAGATCTGATTTTCAGAAGGACAATAAACTGGCTTGAGGACATCTTTGGCAATAAGAGATATGATATGATGATACTTGGTGTCCACATGCTTTGTCTTTGAATGAAAAACTTGGTTCTTGGCAAGTTTGATGGCTAACTGGCTGTCAATGAATAATGATGTAGCTTCTGCTTGAGAAATGCCCAAGTCCAGCGAAATTCGGCGCAACCAAACATTTTCACATGATGCTTCCCATGCTGAAATGTACTTTGCTTTTGTGGAAGAAGTGGCCACTGTAGCTTCTTTATTACAACTCCAAGATACTGCTGCTGACCCCGTGTTCATTAAATAACCTGATGTTGGTGCTCAATCATCAATACTCCCAGCAAAGTCGGCATCGGAATATCCACCAAGTACAAAATTTTTAGTCTTTGTGTAAAGAAGACCAAAATCGTTTGTTCCTTGGATATATCGAAGAACTCTTTTCGCTGCATTCCAGTGGTTGTCTCATGGTTCCTTTATAAAACGTGGAAGAATACTGACTGCATAAGATAGATCAGGATGAGTATTTGTCAAATAAATCAAGCTGCCAATCAACTATCTGTAAGTTGTACTATCCACCTTTTCCCCCCCTTCAAATTTGAAAGTTTCAAGTTTTGCTCCATGGGGGTGAGAATGGGCTTGCAATCCTGCATGCCAAATCACTGAAGAACCTTTGCTGCATACTTATTCTGAGAAATGAAAATATGATGTGGACACTGGAAGACTTCAACTCCAAGATAGTAGTGAAGTAATCCCAAATCTGTCATCTTAAAACCTGCATGTAACTCCTTTTTCACCTGTGCAATATGATCATCATGGTTGCCAATAATGATCAAATCATCTACATACATAACAAGAATTACTAGATATTTTCCTTGTTGTCACACATACAAAGTATCATTAGATTCACTTTGTTGAAAACCAACTTTCTTAAGGTATTCATCCATCTTTGCATACCAAGCCTTAATCAATTTGCAGACTTTATGTTCTTGTCCTTCAATTTCAAAACCTGGTGGTTGGGTCATATACACTTCCTCCTGTAAATCCCAGTTGAGAAAAGCACTTTTCACATCCATTTGATGAACTTTCCATCCTTTCTGAGTGGCCATTGCAAGTGTTAATCGGATGGTGTTCCATTTAGCTGTAGGAGCAAACGTTTCCTCATAATCAATTCCTTCCTGCTGCGCAAAACCTTTTGCAACAAGTCATGCTTTATACTTTTCAAGTTCTCCCTTCTGATTATACTTAATTCTGTAAACCCATTTTCATCCTATGGGTTTAACATTTGATGGACAATCAACAAGTTTCCAAGTGTCGTTATCAATTACTGCTTGATATTCTTCAACCATATCCTGTTGCCACTCTTTATGTTTTACTGCTTCTTTGGATGTGGAAGGTTTAGTAAAATCATGTTCTATCAAGGCAAAATTTCCTTCACTTCTATGTGCCATTCTGGTGCCTGTTTTATTTTTCTCATCAGGCTTTACATCTTTCAAAAGTTGAACTGCCCATTTCGGTAGTTGGTGCTCACTTGTTTGCACTTCTGTAAAGCCTCCATCATTGTAAAGAGGATTAATATAAACTGATGTTCTTCGTTCAGGTGAAGAGTCTGGAGAATCACTGTCAGAAGAACTGTTGCTGCTTGGAGATGCGGATGAACTGTGAGAAGACCCAGATGATTTTGTTGATGTAGATGGACTAGATGACTCATCTTTAGAGGAAGGAAAATCAAGTTCATACCAATTTGGTGAAGTTAGTTGACTTTGCATTTTTCCATTTCTTTTACTTCCCTTAGTTTCTAACTTGTGAAGAAGATTTTCAATTTCTTCAGCACTTTTACTCTCAGTTTCATCAAAAATGACATCCCTGCTCACAATGAATTTTCCATTGGTCAAAAGACGATACCCTTTCTTCTCATCAAAATAGTCAATCATTGTGCATTTTAAACTTCTTGAGTCAAGCTTAGTTCGTTTTTATTTCGGAACTAACGCATAACATACTGATCCAAAAACTCTAAGATGTTTAACTCGAGGTTTGAAACCAAACCAAGCTTCATAAGGTGTGATTCCGTCTAAAGAACCAGTTGTAGATCTGTTTCTTAAGTAGACAACTGTATGTATTGCTTCTGCCCAATATGTTGGACTTAACCTCTTGAAAGTTAACATGGATCTCACCATTCCTAATAAGGTGTGATTCATTCTTTCAACTAATCCATTTTTCTGTGGAGTGTAAACATTAGTAAGATGTCGTCTTATGCCATTTTCACTGCAATAAGTTTTGAATTCATTTGAAGTGAATTCTCCCCCATTATCTATCCTGAGAGTACCTATATTTTCTTTGACTTCATTTACAACAAGTTGGTGAAAAGTTTTAAACTTATCAAATGCTTCTGACTTGTTCTTCAAGAAGTAAACCCAATTCATTCTGTTGAAATTATCAATGCATAGTAAGAAATATTTGCAACCACCAAATGGAGTTTGTAGTGGTCCACAAACATCACTATGAACTAGTTGTAGCTGCCTGTTTGTACGCCATGAACTTGTTGGAATACTTTCTCGACTTTGTTTGCCATAAATGCAAGCTTCACATTTTTCATTTTCCCTTTTGAAAGTGGGAAGTCCTTTAACCATTCCTTGTTTTTGCAATTGAGAAAGACTCTCAAAATTTAAATGTCCATATCTTACATGCCATAGTCTTATAGGTGAAATACCTGTACTCACTTTCCCTACAAAATTAGAATGCCTTGGAATAACTGTCCATTTAATCCGTAACAGTTTTCCATCTTCAGAACCTGTCATGACAGTTTTCAAGTTCTGTTTGACTGAATTAATCTTGACTAAACCATCTTCCATAATCACCTGATGTCCTACTTGTCGAATCGTGACTAAAGAGAGCAATTTTTTCTTAAAAGTCGGTACATACCATACATTGGAAATCATTTTTTCTCCAATGCCAGGGAGAAAAACGTTAATTGCTCCTTTTCCATAAGGAGTATGTTTTGTATCATCAGAAAGAAAAATGGAATTAAGTTGGCAATCTTGAAAATTCCAAAAAAAATCACGTTGACAAGTCATGTGCTGAGTTGCCCCGAAATCCAAGATCCAGGCATCTTCATAATCACTTCTAAGATGTGATGAAAATTGTGATGCTGGTGAGGAAGTAAAAACATATTCTGAGTTATCATCATCTTGATCATTTGCAAATTGTGCTGAGTGCTGCTGAAACTTGGGAATTTTATTAAGAGATGTTCGACAATCTTTAGCATAATGGCCAACTTTGTTACATCTTCGACACACAATTTGACTTAAGTCTCTTCCTCTTCCTGAATATTTTCCTCTACCTCTGCTTTGACTTCTATTTTGAGATTGTCCTCTGCCTTGATTATTATTTCCCTGAAAATTTCCTCTTCCTTGGTTGTTTCCTCTACCTTGAAAATTACTCCTTCCTGAACTGTTGCCTCTGTTAAATTTTTTTCTTTAGCTTTGGCTTCAACGTCGACTTCGTGCTGCTTGATTCTGATTGCCTCTACCTCTGCCTCGAGAACTGTCTGCTGATGATTTACTAGTGATGGCCTCTGTGAGAAAAACATTTTCACCAACTTTCTTCTTCTTCCCAAAGGTTTTATCATGTTGAGTCAACATTTCACAAATCTCCTCAAACTTTAGTTTCTCTAATTTCCCAGTTAATTGTAGAGTCTCCAAAAAACGTGTGTAGGAAGAATGAAGTCCAGCAATTACAATTGTTACCATAAAACTATCATCTATTGCTGGAAAACCAGCATTAATTATTTCCTGCCTAATATTCTTAAGTCTTGAGATATATTCAAGTACATCACCTCCTTCAGTCAATTTTTGTTGTAACAATTTTAATTGTAGATGAACTTTCTTTGATTCAGGTTGAGTATCAAATAGGTCTTTAAAATTTTTCAAAGCAGACCATGCATTTGTAGCATTTTCTATATGGACATACATTTCATCATTCACAGAAGATTTAATAAGAGCTAAGGCTTTGGCTTTCTTAACTTCCCATTTTGCTAATGCAGCTGCATCTGTGGGTTTATTCGGCTTAATATCTCCATCACATATACCTTGCCATAATTCGTTGTAAATGAGAGTGCTTTCAATGAGACGGTGCCATGTTTTATAAGATTTTGTGCCTTCAAGTTTGTCGGAATTAGAAAACAAATTAATCAACTTAGACATTGTAGCGTTGAAGCTTCGCACCAAGAATCAGAACAAAAATGTCAAGATGGCCAACACAACACTCAACACACCACGCAAAAAACACGATCTATCAGGGCTTGGCCTTGACCCTCGCATAGTCCTTGAAGCAGGAGAAAAATGACTGAGCTTTGCACTTGGCTCTAGTCAATTTCTCAAAAATTACAAGGTAACTTTCAAAATTTGACTTTTATAATGATTTTCTTGCAAAACTTGGTAAAAACATGTTACCCCTCCTCAAAGTAAAATTACTT
The DNA here is from genome assembly GCA_000404065.3 of Pinus taeda. Classification (NCBI taxonomy): domain Eukaryota; kingdom Viridiplantae; phylum Streptophyta; class Pinopsida; order Pinales; family Pinaceae; genus Pinus; species Pinus taeda. Next base: position 53,083 of record APFE030154869.1, on the reverse strand, counting down.
TGAGTTACAATGTCACACTTATCTCTCTAGAAACAAATTACAAAGAAAATAACTCCTTATTACTCCAAAAATTACAAATTTCAATCGCACCTTATTTCTCCACTAAAATACAAAATTTCAAAATACACTCCATTAAGAAAAAACTCCACCTTATTACTTCATTAACTTTAATTTCTTTTAAATCCCATTTAAAAGAATTTCATCAGATCCCTATTTAACAAAGTGAATTGCAATCTACTTTTTGAAAGGCACACTTTAAACCATTCATAGAGTGCACATCGTGTCAATGAACTGAGCAATATAATTCAACGAAATTCTTGTACCATTTACAAAATCACTTCGCTGGTTGGCTGGCAACGCTGGCTGGCTGGAAATGCTGGTTTTGAAGACTCTTGTTGCAGGCTCTTGTTCCTAGGGAGGCCGACATGGGAGTGCAAGGTCATCGCTTTCAATAACCTTCCTCTATATGTCTACATTCACTGATTCCCTTGTTTGTCTTTACCAGCTACAAAACATGATGAGATGTGGTTATCTGTTCTGGCGTTCTTATTGGTATCACTGCCTCTTTTGTTTCTCAATGATTGGATGGGAGAGTTAAGGGATGAGAAGGTAGTTGCAACCAGCAATTCGTTTCCGCTGCCTGTGAGTCCGAACAAGATGACGAACGCCACCACTGTGTGTTCCACACCGTCAGAGTTACAGGATCTTGTTCCTGGAACCAAGGTGGTGTCCTGCCCGTCTTATTTCTGGAATTACAGTTGACATTGTTGAGGCTGCCAGGGCATCGGCTACGTTTAGGCTGATAAGCTGAGAAGCTGGGCTTATAGCAGTTATCCCATTAACAAAAAGACTCCATATGCTATAAACTTTGTGATTTCTGTCCACTGTTATAAAAAAACCTGCACAGATGGGTCAACGCTAAACAAACTCTAAACATAACCTGATGTTCATTAAATAACCTGATGTTGGTGCTCAATCATCAATACTCCCAGCAAAGTCGGCATCGGAATATCCACCAAGTACAAAATTTTTAGTCTTTGTGTAAAGAAGACCAAAATCGTTTGTTCCTTGGATATATCGAAGAACTCTTTTCGCTGCATTCCAGTGGTTGTCTCATGGTTCCTTTATAAAACGTGAAAGAATACTGACTGCATAAGATAGATCAGGATGAGTATTTGTCAAATAAATCAAGCTGCCAATCAACTATCTGTAAGTTGTACTATCCACCTTTTCCCCCCCTTCAAATTTGAAAGTTTCAAGTTTTGCTCCATGGAGGTGAGAATGGGCTTGCAATCCTGCATGCCAAATCACTGAAGAACCTTTGCTGCATACTTATTCTGAGAAATGAAAATATGATGTGGACACTGGAAGACTTCAACTCCAAGATAGTAGTGAAGTAATCCCAAATCTGTCATCTTAAAACCTGCATGTAACTCCTTTTTCACCTGTGCAATATGATCATCATGGTTGCCAATAATGATCAAATCATCTACATACATAACAAGAATTACTAGATATTTTCCCTGTTGTCACACATACAAAGTATCATTAGATTCACTTTGTTGAAAACCAACTTTCTTAAGGTATTCATCCATCTTTGCATACCAAGCCTTAATCAATTTGCAGAATTTATGTTCTTGTCCTTCAATTTCAAAACCTGGTGGTTGGGTCATATACACTTCCTCCTGTAAATCCCAGTTGAGAAAAGCACTTTTCACATCCATTTGATGAACTTTCCATCCTTTCTGAGTGGCCATTGCAAGTGTTAATCGGATGGTGTTCCATTTAGCTGTAGGAGCAAACGTTTCCTCATAATCAATGCCTTCCTGCTGCGCAAAACCTTTTGCGACAAGTCGTGCTTTATACTTTTCAAGATCTCCCTTCTGATTATACTTAATTCTGTAAACCCATTTGCATCCTATGGGTTTAACATTTGATGGACAATCAACAAGTTTCCAAGTGTTGTTATCAATTACTGCTTGATATTCTTCAACCATATCCTGTTGCCACTCTTTATGTTTTACTGCTTCTTTGGATGTGGAAGGTTTAGTAAAATCATGTGCTATCAAGGCAAAATTTCCTTCACTTCTATGTGCCCTTCTGATGCCTGTTTTATTTTTCTCATCAGGCTTTACATCTTTCAAAAGTTGAACTGCCCATTTCGTTAGTTAGTGCTCACTTGTTTGCACTTCTGTAAAGTATCCATCATTGTAAAGAGGATTAATATAAATTGATGTTCTTCGTTCAGGTGAAGAGTCTGGAGAATCACTGTCAGAAGAACTGTTGCTGCTTGGAGATGCGGATGAACTGTGAGAAGACCCAGATGATTTTGTTGATGTAGATGGACTAGATGACTCATCTTTAGAGGAAGGAAAATCAAGTTCATACCAATTTGGTGAAGTTGGTTGACTTTGCATTTTTCCATTTCTTTTACTTCCCTTAGTTTCTAACTTGCGAAGAAGATTTTCAATTTCTTCAGCACTTTTACTCTCAGTTTCATCAAAAATGACATCCCTTCTCACAATGAATTTTCCATTGGTCAAAAGACGATACCCTTTCTTCTCATCAAAATAGTCAATCATTGTGCATTTTAAACTTCTTGAGTCAAGCTTAGTTCGTTTTTATTTCGGAACTAACGCATAACATACTGATCCAAAAACTCTAAGATGTTTAACTCGAGGTTTGAAACCAAACCAAGCTTCATAAGGTGTGATTCCGTCTAAAGAACCAGTTGTAGATCTGTTTCTTAAGTAGACAACTGTATGTATTGCTTCTGCCCAATATGTTGGACTTAACCTCTTGAAAGTTAACATGGATCTCACCATTCCTAATAAGGTGTGATTCATTCTTTCAACTAATCCATTTTTCTGTGGAGTGTAAACATTAGTAAGATGTCGTCTTATGCCATTTTCACTGCAATAAGTTTTGAATTCATTTGAAGTGAATTCTCCCCCATTATCTGTCCTGAGAGTACCTATATTTTCTTCGACTTCATTTTCAACAAGTTGGTGAAAAGTTTTAAACTTATCAAATGCTTCTGACTTGTTCTTCAAGAAGTAAACCCAATTCATTCTGTTGAAATTATCAATGCATAGTAAGAAATATTTGCAACCACCAAATGGAGTTTGTAGTGGTCCACAAACATCACTAAAAACTAGTTGTAGCTGCCTGTTTGCACGCCATGAACTTGTTGGAATACTTTCTCGACTTTGTTTGCCATAAATGCAAGCTTCACATTTTGCATTTTCCCTTTTGAAAGTGGGAAGTCCTTTAACCATTCCTTGTTTTTGCAATTGAGAAAGACTCTCAAAATTTAAATGTCCATATCTTACATGCCATAGTCTTACAGGTGAAATACCTGCACTCACTTCCCCTACAAAATTAGAATGCCTTGGAATAACTGTCCATTTCATCCGTAACAGTTTTCCATCTTCATAACCTGTCATGACAGTTTTCAAGTTCTGTTTGACTGAATTAATATTGACTAAACCATCTTCCATAATCACCTGATGTCCTACTTGTCGAATCGTGACTAAAGAGAGCAATTTTTTCTTAAAAGTTGGTACATACCATACATTGGAAATCATTTTTTCTCCAATGCCAGGGAGAAAAACGTTAATTGCTCCTTTTCCATAAGGAGTATGTTTTGTATCATCAGAAAGAAAAATGGAATTAAGTTGGCAATCTTGAAAATTCCAAAAAAAATCATGTTGACAAGTCATGTGCTGAGTTGCCCCGAAATCCAAGATCCAGGCATCTTCATAATCACTTCTAAGATGTGATGAAAATTGTGATGCTGGTGAGGAAGTAAAAACATATTCTGAGTTATCATCATCTTGATCATTTGCAAATTGTGCTGAGTGCTGCTGAAACTTGGGAATTTTATTAAGAGATGTTCGACAATCTTCAGCATAATGGCCAACTTTGTTACATCTTCGACACACAATTTGACTTAAGTCTCTTCCTCTTCCTGAATATTTTCCTCTACCTCTGGTTTGACTTCTATTTTGAGATTGTCCTCTGCCTTGATTATTATTTCCCTGAAAATTTCCTCTTCCTTGGTTGTTTCCTCTACCTTGAAAATATCTCCTTCCTGAACTGTTGCCTCTGTTAAATTTTTTTCTTTAGCTTTGGCTTCAACCTCGACTTCGTGCTGCTTGATTCTGATTGCCTCTACCTCTGCCTCGAGAACTGTCTGCTGATGATTTACTAGTGCTGGCCTCTGTGAGAAAAACATCTTCACCAACTTTCTTCTTCTTCCCAAAGGTTTTATCATGTTGAGTCAACATTTCACAAAGCTCCTCAAACTTTAGTTTCTCTAATTTCCCAGTTAATTGTAGAGTCTCCAAAAAACGTGTGTAGGAAGAATGAATCCCAACAATTACAATTGTTACCATAAAACTATCATCTATTGCTGGAAAACCAGCATTAATGATTTCCTGCCTAATATTCTTAAGTCTTGAGATATATTCAAGTACATCACCTCCTTCAGTCAATTTTTGTTGTAACAATTTTAATTGTAGATGAACTTTCTTTGATTCAGGTTGAGTATCAAAGAGGTCTTTAAAATTTTTCAAAGCAGACCATGCATTTGTAGCATTTTCTATATGGACATACATTTCATCATTCACAGAAGATTTAATAAGAGCTAAGGCTTTGGCTTTCTTAACTTCCCATTTTGCTAATGCAGCTGCATCTGTGGGTTTATTCGGCTTAATATCTCCATCACATATACCTTGCCATAATTCGTTGTAAATGAGAGTGCTTTCAATGAGACGGTGCCATGTTTTATAAGATTTTGTGCCTTCAAGTTTGTCGGAATTAGAAAACAAATTAATCAACTTAGACATTGTAGCGTTGAAGCTTCGCACCAAGAATCAGAACAAAAATGTCAAGATGGCCAACACAACACTCAACACACCACGCAAAAAACACGATCTATCAGGGCTTGGCCTTGACCCTCGCATAGTCCTTGAAGCAGGAGAAAAATGACTGAGCTTTGCACTTGGCTCTAGTCAATTTCTCAAAAATTACAAGGTAAATTTCAAAATTTGACTTTTATAATGATGTTCTTGCAAAACTTGGTAAAAAAACGTTACCCCTCCTCAAAGTAAAATTACTTTGAGTTACAATGTCACACTTATCTCTCTAGAAACAAATTACAAAGAAAATAACTCCTTATTACTCCAAAAATTACAAATTTCAATCGCACCTTATTTCTCCACTAAAATACAAAATTTCAAAATACACTCCATTAAGAAAAAACTCCACCTTATTACTTCATTAACTTTAATTTCTTTTAAATCCCATTTAAAAGAATTTCATCAGATCCCTATTTAACAAAGTGAATTTCAATCTACTTTTTGAAAGGCACACTTTAAACCATTCATAGAGTGCACATCGTGTCAATGAACTGAGCAATATAATTCAACGAAATTCTTGTACCATTTACAAAATCACTTCGCTGGTTGGCTGGCAACGCTGGCTGGCTAGAAATGCTGGTTTTGAAGACTCTTGTTACAGGCTCTTGTTCCTAGGGAGGCCGACATGGGAGTGCAAGGTCATCGCTTTCATTAACCTTCCTCTATCTGTCTACATTCACTGATTCCCTTGTTTGTCTTTACCAGCTACAAAACATGATGAGATGTGGTTATCTGTTCTGGTGTTCTTATTGGTATCACTGCCTCTTTTGTTTCTCAATGATTGGACGGGAGAGTTAAGGGATGAGAAGGTAGTTGCAACCAGTAATTCGTTTCCACTGCCTGTGAGTCTGAACAAGATGACGAACACCACCACTGTGTGTTCCACACCGTCAGAGTTACAGGATCTTGTTCCTGGAACCAAGGTGGTGTCCTGCCCGTCTTATTTCTGGAATTACAGTTGACATTGTTGAGGCTGCCAGGGCATCGGCTACGTTTAGGCTGATAAGCTGAGAAGCTGGGCTTATAGCAGTTATCCCATTAACAAAAAGACTCCATATGCTATAAACTTTGTGATTTCTGTCCGTTGTTATAAAAAAACCTGCACAGATGGGTCAACGCTAAACAAACTCTAAACATAACCTGATGTTCATTAAATAACCTGATGTTGGTGCTCAATCATCAATACTCCCAGCAAAGTCGGCATCGGAATATCCACCAAGTACAAAATTTTTAGTCTTTGTGTAAAGAAGACCAAAATCGTTTGTTCCTTGGATATATCGAAGAACTCTTTTCGCTGCATTCCAGTGGTTGTCTCATGGTTCCTTTATAAAACGTGAAAGAATACTGACTGCATAAGATAGATCAGGATGAGTATTTGTCAAATAAATCAAGCTTCCAATCAACTATCTGTAAGTTGTACTATCCACCTTTTCCCCCCCTTCAAATTTGAAAGTTTCAAGTTTTGCTCCATGGGGGTGAGAATGGGCTTGCAATCCTGCATGCCAAATCACTGAAGAACCTTTGCTGCATACTTATTCTGAGAAATGAAAATATGATGTGGACACTGGAAGACTTCAACTCCAAGATAGTAGTGAAGTAATCCCAAATCTGTCATCTTAAAACCTGCATGTAACTCCTTTTTCACCTGTGCAATATGATCATCATGGTTGCCAATAATGATCAAATCATCTACATACATAACAAGAATTACTAGATATTTTCCCTGTTGTCACACATACAAAGTATCATTAGATTCACTTTGTTGAAAACCAACTTTCTTAAGGTATTCATCCATCTTTGCATACCAAGCCTTAATCAATTTGCAGAATTTATGTTCTTGTCCTTCAATTTCAAAACCTGGTGGTTGGGTCATATACACTTCCTCCTGTAAATCCCAGTTGAGAAAAGCACTTTTCACATCCATTTGATGAACTTTCCATCCTTTCTGAGTGGCCATTGCAAGTGTTAATCGGATGGTGTTCCATTTAGCTGTAGGAGCAAACGTTTCCTCATAATCAATGCCTTCCTGCTGCGCAAAACCTTTTGCGACAAGTCGTGCTTTATACTTTTCAAGATCTCCCTTCTGATTATACTTAATTCTGTAAACCCATTTGCATCCTATGGGTTTAACATTTGATGGACAATCAACAAGTTTCCAAGTGTTGTTATCAATTACTGCTTGATATTCTTCAACCATATCCTGTTGCCACTCTTTATGTTTTACTGCTTCTTTGGATGTGGAAGGTTTAGTAAAATCATGTGCTATCAAGGCAAAATTTCCTTCACTTCTATGTGCCCTTCTGATGCCTGTTTTATTTTGCTCATCAGGCTTTACATCTTTCAAAAGTTGAACTACCCATTTCGGTAGTTGGTGCTCACTTGTTTGCACTTCTGTAAAGTCTCCATCATTGTAAAGAGGATTAGTATAAACTGATGTTCTTCGTTCAGGTGAAGAGTCTGGAGAATCACTGTCAGAAGAACTGTTGCTGCTTGGAGATGTGGATGAACTATGAGAAGACCCAGATGATTTTGTTGATGTAGATGGACTAGATGACTCATCTTTAGAGGAAGGAAAATCAAGTTCATACCAATTTGGTGAAGTTGGTTGACTTTGCATTTTTCCATTTCTTTTACTTCCCTTAGTTTCTAACTTGCGAAGAAGATTTTCAATTTCTTCAGCACTTTTACTCTCAGTTTCATCAAAAATGACATCCCTTCTCACAATGAATTTTCCATTGGTCAAAAGACGATACCCTTTCTTCTCATCAAAATAGTCAATCATTGTGCATTTTAAACTTCTTGAGTCAAGCTTAGTTCGTTTTTATTTCGGAACTAACGCATAACATACTGATCCAAAAACTCTAAGATGTTTAACTCGAGGTTTGAAACCAAACCAAGCTTCATAAGGTGTGATTCCGTCTAAAGAACCAGTTGTAGATCTGTTTCTTAAGTAGACAACTGTATGTATTGCTTCTGCCCAATATGTTGGACTTAACCTCTTGAAAGTTAACATGGATCTCACCATTCCTAATAAGGTGTGATTCATTCTTTCAACTAATCCATTTTTCTGTGGAGTGTAAACATTAGTAAGATGTCGTCTTATGCCATTTTCACTGCAATAAGTTTTGAATTCATTTGAAGTGAATTCTCCCCCATTATCTATCCTGAGAGTACCTATATTTTCTTTGACTTCATTTTCAACAAGTTGGTGAAAAGTTTTAAACTTATCAAATGCTTCTGACTTGTTCTTCAAGAAGTAAACCCAATTCATTCTGTTGAAATTATCAATGAATAGTAAGAAATATTTGCAACCACCAAATTTTCCATGCTTTCCTTTCTCGTCTCTCCTGGAATCCCATCGTAGAACTAGATCACCTTCCTTAAAGTCCCTTTCCCTGGCTCTTCTGTCAAATAAGGCCTTCATATTATTCTGATATTTCTTCAATTTGTGTTGAACTTCATCTCTGTTTTCATTAAGTTCAATAATCTGATTTATTCTTCTTGAAAAACCATCAAGTTCATCTGTTGAATCCTGCAAGAATTTTAAAACAGGGAAGGCCAAATTGGTAGGGAAGATTTCATCTTTCCCATAGACTAATTTAAATGGAGATTTTCCAGTTGATCTCTTTGGAGTAATTCTGTTTGCTCATATTGCATAAATCAAATGTGACTCCCATCTCTTCTTATGATCAGATAAAGTCTTTTTTATTACCTTTACTAGAATTTTGTTTGATGACTCTGCAAGGCAATTACCTTGAGGGTAGTATGGAGTTGAATGATGTAACATAATATGATATTTATGGCAAAATTCAATCATTTTAACACTAGAAAAATTTGTTGCATTATCAGTGACAATTTGAGCTGGGCAACCAAATCTAGATAAGATATTCTCCTTAATAAACTTAATTACTACTAAATCAGTAGCATTTCTGTGCTTCCACCCATTTAGTAAAGTAGTCTGTTGCAGTGAGGATCCATCTATGTTGATTACTTGAAGTGGGGTGAATCTCTCCAACAAAATCTAATCCCCATTGAGAAAAAGGTGCTGAAACTATTGATGGAACGAGTGGAAGAGCTGCTAATTTTTGTTTACCAGCAAACATTTGATAAGGAACACAACCTCTGACCTTTGCCCCTACTTGTAAGAACAATGTCGGCCAATAAAATCCTCCCCTCAGAATCTTGTATGATGTTTCTCTCCAAGCATAATGTCCCCCACAAAATCCTGTATGACACTGATCAATGATTCCTTCAGTTTCTGATTCTGTTAAACATAATAAAAAAATATTTAGTGGATCTTTCCAGTATAAATTTGCATTTATAATGTAGTACTTGATTGATTTTAAATTAAGAGTTTTACACTAGGTTTTGGAGAACGATGCTGGACACTCAAAATGGATCAAGAAATTTACAAGATCTTAATACCAATTTGACAACAAGAATTTTTCATCAATGTGTATAGGACTGATCTGCTCTGAAGGTAGAGGTTCTTGTGGATTCTCCCTTTTAGGATGAAGGGAAGGTCCTTGTGGATTCTCCCCTTCTATAAGGACAGAAGGTTCTTGTGTATTCTTTCTTTGTATTTCTAAACATAATTGATTCCAAGTACTTTGCAGTTGGATTCAGCTAGAAGCTTGGCTAATCCTTGACCTTTTACTAACTTGGTAGTCTTGATAGTTAGATCAAACTCCAAAATTTGAGTGATCCATCTACCTCTTTTCCCATCAGCGTCTGGTTGGGTTAGTACAATTTTCACAGCACTATTAGGGACATAAGAAGTAATAAGTGAATGTAAGACATACATTCTAAATGATTTTAGGGCTTGAATGAAAGCATAGGCTTTCTTCTCAATGATGTCATACTTAAGCTCAACATCTCTCATAACCTTGCTGAAAAAGGCTATGGGTTGGTCATAGGAATCTTCATTTTTCTGTAATAGAACAACAACAAGGGTTGTTTAAGAGGCAAAATAGAAAATACTAAATGGCTTAGTATAATCAGGGTTGGCTAAGGTGGGAGCTTCAGAGACAGCCCTTTTTATTTGTTCAAATACATGCCTAGAAGAGGCAATCCATTTGACTTCATGGTCCTTTCAGAGCATGTCAGTTATATCTTTTACAATCTCTGCTTAATTTGGAATAAATCTCCTTAGAAAATTAATCTTGCCTAGAAAAGCTTGAATCTCCTTCTTGTTTCTAGGTAAGGTAAATGTTTCAATGGCAGATACTCGTTTGGGGTCAGTTACTACTCCCTCCTTTGAAATTATATGGCCCAATAATTTTCCTTCTTTGACAGAAAACAAGGACTTCTTAGGGTTCAATGATATTCCAAATTTTCTACACCTGTCAAAAACCTTCATCAAGTGCTTTAGATGTTTCTGATCAGATTTAGAAAAAATAGTTATATCATCAAGATAAATAACCACAAATTTATTTAACTAACTCATAAAAGCTATGTCCATAGCTCTCTGAAATGTTTCTCTAGCATTGGTTAAGCCAAATGGCATCCTAACGTACATGAATGTACCCCAGGGTGTAGTAATGGTTGTCTTCTCTCTATCTGTTGTATCAACATTCACCTGATTGTAACTGGAAAAATCATCAAGCATAGAAAGTCTGTGTGCTCCTGAAACCATTTTAAGTAATTGATCCATTTTGGGCAAAGGATAATTATATTTTAATGATGCCTTGTTCAAATTTCTAAAATCCACACATAGTGTTATTTCTCCATTTTTCTTTCTAACAGGAACTAGATTTGCAACCCAATAAGAATATCTAAGAGGGAGGATGATCCGAGCATCTAGCATTTTCTTAATCTCCCTTTCTATAGTTGGTAGAAGGGCTACATTTATCCTTCTAAGTTTCTGTTGATAAGGTTTTGCTTCTGGCTTCAAAGGAATCTTATGTTATATTAATCAAGTATCATAGGTCTTTAGATCAACATAAGTCCAAGCAAAAACATCCTTATAATTTTGTAGCAACTTAAGATATTGAGCTTTGATCTCAGGGTCTAGAGATGCACATATTTTGATGTTTTTGATATCTTCATCAGTTCCAATGCTAATCTCTTCTATGTCATCTTTTGAAGAAATGGACTGAGGGTTTCGTAGATCATTTTGATCAAACAATGTTTCTAAAGGAATGAGTCCTTTTGGAATAAAATTATTAGATAATTGAATAATGTCATGATTAGCAATTTGGGTTTCAAAATCTGAAGTATCATTTCTGTCTACATTTTCATTTATTTCATTGCTATAAAATCATCTATTACCTACAGAAATGATTTCAAATGTTCATCATCTTTGAATATTTGCCAATGTTTCAGATTATCTGGGATAGATGACCTATATTGGACTTGTATCTAATAGAGTACATCAATATGATCATGAATTTTAAAAGAGCTAGCAGAGATAGCCAAGGCATCTGCATGAATATTCTGATCTCTGGGAATACGAGTCAAATTAAAAGCATCAAGGAAGTTTTCAACTGAATCCCATACTTCATTGGACCTAAGTCTAGGGTGCTTGGTCTGGCAAACATTTCTTACTTGCTTAACAATAAGTTCTGAATCAGTAAAAACACTTAAGTTTTGAACTTTTAAGATTTTGGCTAATTGCAATCCTAAAAAGAAAGCTTCATATTCAACCACATTATTTGTAACTTTGAAGTCTAATTTACATGATTGGGTTATATTTTCTTTTTCAGGTGAAATTAAAACTACTCTAGCTCATGCCCCATCTTTCATGCAAGAGCCATCAAAGAACAATTTCCAAATATCAGTTTGGTTTGGTTGAGGACTTTCAACTACCTCTTCAATTTTGACTTGAGTTTTATGTTGGTTTGAAGTGAGTTGAAAACAACCAAAGTCTTGATCTATTGCATAAATTGGATGGTTCCTTGGTTGGTCAGTCTTACAAACATTATGTACAAATCTTACTTCTCTTTATAATATTAATTTCTCTCCTCCATAAAAAGGAATGGTAGCATATGACATATCCATCTGTAGAGTTCCCCCTAATTTGGCACTGCAAGACCTAGAAAGGAGCATTCCAAACTTGGGAGGGATATCTGTGACAACAATATCAAATACTACACTTTTCACTGGAATTTGGGCAAGGGTAACCACTAGATCCTTGATCAATCCCAAACAGGGCAACCTTTTAGAATCAAAGGTGTACAGGTCATGGTAGGATCTAGTTATGTCGAGTTTCAAATGGTCCATGATAGATTTTGGCATAAGGTTGTGTGATGCTCCTGAATCAAGCATACAATTATACAACATGGAATCATTTGTTTTAAGAGTTACATAGAAATGAGGCACTATCTCATCTATCATGTCTGAACTAGGGCCAAAAACTACTGCTGGTTTTTCATCTTGCAGACTTATGACATCACCTTCATCATCAACCAAGGTATTTTGTATCCATTTTGTGACTTGGCTTTTGTAACCAGGGTTTTTAGAAAGTTCTGACAATGGAATTGGGATCTTAACCTTCTCTAATTCTTTTTCAACATTAAATGTAGTCAAAATGTTTTTACCAGTTTGGGTAGTATCAATTGACTGATCTAAGGGCTGAATAAGAGTTGTTTGAGCTTCAGCAGTTTTGGTACGTGGTTCAGTTATTGGAGTTTCCTTTGGAGGTATCCCAGGACCAGTCCTAGGCCTAATATCATATCTCTTGTTTAACTCTACAATTAAAAATTCAGAGAAAGCGTGATATTTAGAGACTTGTGAAGCTTCCTGATCTTCTTGAACTTGATTTTGTTGTGAGAGAGGAATGATGACTGTTTGATTGGAAGAAGAACCCATACTATTAATATCTTCAGTAATTGTCATAGTATTATCATCAGGCTGTTGGTCATCTATTAATAGAGGAGTAGGAACCTATTGATCATTGCTAGGTCTCTGAAGAATTTTTAGTGGTGGATTTCTTTTATACTGACCTTGATTTTGGTTTTGGGGTCTAGTAACTATTTGTTGTATTGTCCTAGGTTGGGTCTCAATATTTGAAATCCTATTTTATAGGTTTCTAAGAAGAGATGTTATTTCATCTATTTTTGAGTCTTCTGATTTAGTCTTAGAGGAACTAGAGGCTTCTTGAACAGATTTGAGTTTTCTTTGGGCCTTTTCTTCCTTAAGCTTTAAAGAAGTTGAGGCTTCCCTATTTGCTTCTACTTCTATAGCATTTGTTTGCATATCTTCAAGAGTTCTTGAAGTTCTCTCGCGTAGCATAACAACAAAGTCATCATCAAAAGCTTTAGAAAATCTAGACTTAGCTGCTGCTACAAGGGGCTTACAATCAACAGGCATTTTGTGATAGAGTTTATTGGATCTTTTGATAAAATCTGATATTGGTTCACCGAATTTCCTTTTAAGCTCTTCAAATTCTGTGAGGAAGTAAAGAGGATCATTTTTCACACCCCATTGATTTTTAAATATGGTTGTAAGCTCTTCCCAATTTCTAATGGAAGCTGCTGGTAACTGTCTAAACCAAATCCTCACATTTCCTTCAAGTGACTATACAAAAAATCTCATATAAATGTTTTCTTGTTCAATATTCATGCTGTCTGCAAAGTCTAGGAAAGCTTGAAGATGGTCCTCAACTAAGGGACCAGTTTCTCCATTGCACTTGGGAAGGTATTTTAAGTATCCAACTGGGAATGGATCAAGGTTATTAGGTAAGACTAAGGCAGCATATCTAGCATGTACAATAGGTCAGAAAGCCACAACAGCAGGTGGTGTATGAGGTGCTTGAGGTGTATGAGGTTGTCCAGGTGGAGTATGTGGTGTTTGCGTGGATGTAGAGGATGAAGAAGAAGTAGAGGAAGAAGATGGTGATTCAGGGGTTGATGAACCAGTTGGAGATGAAGGAGGAGGAGATATCCTAAAAGACTTAAAAGGAGTCTTAAGAACTAACTTTGGGACCTATAAAGGAATACCTTCTTTTGTTTCAAAGACAAGATTGGAATATATAGAGAAGGTCTCCTTAGGTTGTTCAGAAGAAGAATCTTCAGGTCGGTCAAAAATGGAAGGAAATGTATAGGTGGTAGGGGATATGAAATCTGTGGGTTTATATTATGGTAGATTAACACCCAAATCAGATTCAGTTTTAGGTGATCCTGGTGGTAGTGTGGGTATTGGATGAGAGTGTAATGAATGAATAAGGTAGTCTGACTTAAAATCAACTTCTTTATCTAGAAGTTCAACAACCCTAGGTGATAAATGGGAGTAATCAGGATTAAATGGGATATTACTATAGGGGTCAAATGATTCTAATTCTTAAGACTGTAGCACTGAAGAGGAAGAAGAAGATGGTTGGTGTCCCCTTTTAGAACTAGCTTTTCTCAGAATCTTTTCAGGATCTGATAGAGGAATAACCATGTCAGCTTCTGAACGAGATCTGGTATGTTTAAAAGGTGCTAGCTGTTGGCATTATGATGCATGTGTTGTACTTGATGGCAACCCTCTCATAGAAGATCATCTCACTTGTATACATTCAGAAGATATATCAGATGTGATAGAATGCATGGGTTACCGGACAACAAAAAGGGATCAGATGACAGTTCACAAGTAAGCTTTGCCATCAAGTCCAAAGGGGGAGATTGTTGGCATTATGGCTAAAGTGTTGTACTTGATGGCAACACCCATGGCATGGCTCTCAATATGATGAGAATTAAAAAGTTTGCAGGAGAAAAGTTCACGGCATTTTATGCAGAGAAAAGTTTATAAAAGTTTATTTCATGTGGAGAAAAGTTCACGGAATTTTATGCAGAGAAAAGTTTATTTCATGTGGGAAAACTTACCTTTGGTCCATGGTAATTATTCCTTGGAATTTGAACCTATGGTTTTTGGACCATGGCATCTCGACAGACGTGTTGATCCCTAGTATTGAGTTGATGGTATTGGTTTGTTATGGTTTTGGCCCATGGTATTGTTTTATTTTATTATTATTATTTAGCCCCATGATCCATGATTTGAGGAAGAGCTTGCCTATATAAAGCAAAGGAGATCATTTGGCTTAGGCATGCTTTTGGGTTGAATATCTTAAGATTTGAAATATTGGGTTATTGTTTCAAAAGCTTGATCTATATGAAAGTGAAGTGGA
>APFE030154869.1:0-38036 GCA_000404065.3 Pinus taeda | reverse complement strand
AAGTCTCGAAATTATCTATACCCGGAGGTACGCTGGTCCAGTGAAAGAAAAGTGTGGAGATACGCAGGCACAGAAGCGCTGCAGGTGCGCAGATACGCAAGAGCGAAGAGTTTCAGGTGTGCCGGTACGCAGGCACAGAAGGGTTTCAGGTGCGCCGGTACGCAGGCACAGAAGGGCTTCAGGTGCGGATGACCGCAGGCAGTTCAATGGACTCAGAGTGAGGTACGCAGGCTAGCAGTTGATCAGAGTGCGTACTTGTATGCAGGCTAGCAATTGAGCAGGGTGCATACTTTTATGCAGGCTAGCAGTTGAGCAGGGTGAGTACGTAAGCAGGCAAGCAGTTGAGCAGGGTGAGTCCACGTAAGGCGGGCGAGCAGTTGAGCAGCGGTGTCTTACTTCTCTTAAAATTCTTTTTTTGATTCATTGTTGTGTTCTTGGGTGTTGACAGTGATGTCATAGTCTTCTGGTTATTCATGAATCTTCGACAGTCGTATGAGAACGTGAGTTGAGTGATCTTTTATGTGATCTGTGACTAGAATCTGTATTGATTGCTCTCTTGTATATGTAGTTGAGTCTAGTGATGGGACAAGAAAGAAAGCGAAGCAGATTGGGTCTAGTATGAAATTGGATGAAATGTGGGCCCTTTCGATTATGGGCCATGTACCATGAAATGATATATTGATGAAAGGGTTACCCTGGAGGCGAAGAGGTGCTAGGTCTCAGCACCACGACTGTACTAAGCTAGTACAAAGAGCAAAGGAAATCTTGGAGTGATGTATAGCAGCTTAGTAGGCCTGCGTACTATAAGGATCAGCTAGTACAAGAGCATAAGGGGGTTTGTAGCTCCGTACTGGATAAGGCTTGCCCACAGTACAAAAATATTGTTCAAAAGGATTTTCTTAATTAAGACAGACAGATGAGATGACTTGCAGCGGTGGTTTCCCGCATTGGGTTTCCACCTTATATCATTGGTGTTCATGTGTTGTGGCCTTATGTGTGATGATCTATTCTATTTACTGCATCTTGTTAACTTTGATAATTATGGTTGATAATTGTTTCTAATGCACTCATTGAAGATCAATTAACTTAATCATAAGAAGTTGTGGAAGTAGCATATATGAATCTGGTTATGGAAATGCAAAAGTTTTATTAATGTGATAATACTGATTCACCCCCCCTCTCAGTATTATTTCCAACACTAGCTTGGGAGCGTGGAGTCTCCTAGGTGAATGAATTTAACGTTTCTAAACCCTTTAATCACCTTAAAGGAAAAGAATGAATGAATTTCATTGTCCCAAGGGAAACTTAAAAGAAATTCGAATCCCCGGTAATGGCACCAGTCTGATGTTGTACCTGTTGTAGTAGGTTAGCTACGAATGCCAGAGAATCTAAAATAATTGTTTTGGGGTTTTTGGTTTTAGTTTTGGAAGACCAATGAATGAAGATAGATGTAGAATTGAAATACTTAATCCTTTGGATAATACTAATATCTTAGCAAAGGGTTGCTATAAATCTTTACACAGTGATATAGATCAAATAGTGGTGAGAAGAAGACAAAAAATAATATGATTATCATAGTTTCCACACTGTAAAACAGAACAATCATAAGTATGAAAACCTTCTAAACTATGTTCCAAAGATTCAAGACAATATACTTAAGCTTACAAAAGATACTGATGATTTATTGATTAGAGGGGATTAGCTAAATAGACAGTTCATTAATCCATTCACTTAATAGATGATCACTTTAGGAGTTTATAGGAATAAATTGAGACACAATTATTCCTACCTAGATATCTCTATAAGTCATAAGCATACGAAGAAAAACATAATGATTGATAACTAGAAAAACTTACAGGATAACACAAACTGTGTAAAATCAAATTCAGGATCCTCTTCTTTGTATTAAGTTTCTAGAAAGACTGAGTATTCCAAGCATCTAGAAAAGATTCCTCCAAAGGTGCAACCAGGTTCAAAGTAGAATGAACAGTCACAACTTAACAAACAATGAACAATGAACCTTGAACATTAAACCCATAACAACTCGAGAAGAGAGTTATTTATACAATAATGAAACTAAGAAAATATCCTAACACTTATTAAGATTTATTCTAGGAAAGGAAAGATCTTCATGCAAGAAGATAGGGGCAGCTATTGAACTGCTTCTTGCTGTCCCTTTTATTTAGGTTGTGTTGGCTGTTGTTTGAAAATTTTCCCTTTAAGCTACTTGATTGTTTGTATCCTTTACGCTGGTTGATTCCTTCATTTGATCTTTCATCTGATACTCTTTAAACTCTGTGAATATCCTTTGACCCTGCTGAGTAAACATTATTGTGTTCCTTTTTACCTTTACTGTGCATTTCAAGTTTTTACTATGTTTTTCAACAGTAAGATCTTCATATTTGTCTTCAAACTTTATGCAAGATTTTTCTTTGTAAACCTGGAACAAGAGTTTTTACCTGCAAAAAACAAAATTTGTTAAGAAAACATAGGTGACAGAGAAGGACATCAATGGCTTTATTGAGCTCGAAAGGATATTGGAAGGAGTCCAAAGCGTATCGAAGGTAAAACAATGGTTTTATTGGTCGCAGAGGCTTATGGAGGCTTCATTGTTTAAATGAGCGAAACAAAGCGAAAATGGTGATTTTTGCATTTAAACGGAAAAACAACTTTCTTTTTGAAATATGGCGCAAAGTGAACAGTGGTCATTTTATTGTTATGCGGGAGGTGGTTTTGGTTTTCATCACACCGCTTATGAGGCGCGGGCGGTTTTGGGAGGGGTCACCCAATACAATTTGAACCTGACACATAACAAGGGGAGGTTAGTGGAATACCGCTTTTCGGGTGGGTAATGCTCGGACAGAGAGCCAACCCGAAAGTGATGAGGGTCGTTGGATTTGAATGCACGTGATCGGATGGTGGTGGAGCGAAAGAGCAGCGCAGAGGTAAGAGGAAGGTGCAATGGAGGGGCCCAACGATTAATCATGGTGGTATGGCTTTCTTATGGGTTAAAAACTAAGATTAGCAGGGTTTTATATTTAAACAGAGGTTTAGGTTGGTTCTTCATTTAAATCATAAAAAAAAATTAACAAATAAATCCTTCGCAAAACATGGTATGGCGGACTTGAAATAGTATAAATTTGAATGGATAAATGACGTCGGGTCCGGGTTCGTCGCATATCGCAATCACAGTTTAGCGAAGGAAGGCCCATCGCAAAGGAATGTAATAAGGGTCGGATGCGATGTGGAAAGTAAATCATAGATAATAATGCAATTGGGTCTGGGTTCCTATCACATATCGGAGATCGCAATGACGGAGGGTTATTGTTTCAGCCAGGACTTGCGATGAGGGGCAGATGGGAAATGGCAATGAATTATGAAATAATTTGCATCGGGTCTGGGTCCATCGTGCATTGCAGATTGCAATGCGGAGGAGAGTGCATTCATGTTGAAAGGCTTGCGATCCGTCGATATGCGCTGTTTTATTGAATACATAGTTTTATAATAAAACTAATGGTTTCGGGTTATTTAACAAAGGAAGTTAATAATATACGGGAAAGGGAACTTTTAGGGGTTTAATACTATAAGTTAGGGTTAATATGAAACATGAGCGGAAAGGGGAAATACACTAAGTATAATTCCTTTTCATGAGTTATTTTCTTTTCACATATATACATCAATACGTAGGCTAAACATCTTTTTGTGGGTTTTTTGGGTAAAAGGGGATTTAGCATGGGGTTCTCACTTTTCCTAGGCAAAAAAGATTTTAACCTTAGGAAAAGGGGTTTTTTTATGGAAAATAAATGAATATGAACTGTATGAAGGTGGGAAGAGGAAATTAGTAAATAGAGGGATGAATGGGGATGAGGGAAGTTAATTAATTGATCTTGTAGACCTTCATTTTCTTTGTGTAATTGCCTCATGGACATAGAAACATATGGTAAAACATGATAAATGTACAATTTGTCAATGAATTATCATACTTCTGCAACCTTTCTTCTACTTACCCTTTGCTTATCTTATCATTTTTTCTTCACTTAATTGGTTCATTTAAGCTAGCAAACCCTTTTCCTTTCTATTTATTTTTTTAAAAAAGAAAACTATCTAATTCTAACCTTAATACATCCAAGGGCTCATATTAAACTGATGAGCACCTTATTATTCTCTACCTAACTACTGATCTACCAAGATTAAATAGTTTGGCCAGATATTTATTCTCTAATTATAACATCAAATTTAAAGCATGAAGCAGTCAAGATTAAACTATTTGACTGTCATGGGTTGTGGCATTTATGACAAGCTGCACACAACCATTATTTTGTGGAAAAAATAGCAGTGGCATTTAGACTTGTTCACTTTCAGAGTTTATTTGTTTTATTTTCTTTCTAACCTAACATTTTTCTTTTGCCTTGAACTTTTAGGGCATCTAACCTAACATTTTCTTTGATATGGACATCATCAGCAAGATATTTTCAAAAACATTTTATTCAATATTGTTATGTCCATATCCTAACTTAACATTTTTTCAAAATATATTTTTTATTTTTTTTACTAATTTTTTCTATCTTATCAAAACCAAAAAATGCTACAACAGCTGCCAAACCACAGTACACACAAGTCATTGACATAATGGTAGTCGACATACTCGAGGCATATGGAATGCTGCTTAATAGGGACTGGTCAACAAATCTAAATGGGTATTTCTCAACTGATTGGTCCCATCTCTTGTTGCCTCAGAAGGGAAAAGGTGATATGCTGAGAGTTGATCAAGAAATATACGTGAAGTATGTAGTGACAGAACTAAACGACCCCAATGAACCTGTAATGTTTACTAACTCTATCCTTGGGAATTATAGTTTCGATGTTTGTACCATGGAAACTTGTTTTGGAGAATTCCATGTAGAGATAGTTGAAGAAACTGCAATAAACACACAGTTGGAAGTTCTCTCCCGTAGTTCGACTGATGAGCTACCCTGTAATATGGTAGATGATAGGGCCAATTTCATAGAAGGCAGTTCATTTGATATAACATCAGATCCTATGTTTTGGACACTCTACTTTGATGGCTCTAACTGCCTAGAAGGTGCACGTGCTGAGAGCATTCTCATTGATCCGCAAGGGAACCAACATTTGATGGCCAGCCAGTTGGAGTTCATGTGCACCAACAACACGGTAGAATATGAAGGCTTGCTACAGGGCTTGAAGAAATCCATTGATATGAAGGTGAGAAATCTTAAAGTTTTTGGTGACTCACAGATAATTGTGGACCAGGTAAGGAAAATGATACATTGCAATTCACCACACCTAGTAAGATACCAACATGAGGTATGGAGCTTAATTGACAGTTTTGATTCTTTTAATATCACACACATACCTCGATGGCAAAACCAAGATGCCAATCTGATGGCTGGTATGGCTGTAAAACGTTTCCTGATCTTAGATTAAACAAGAATAAATATTATGTTGAATTGATTTTCAGACCATCCGTACCTGATAACATCTCAAATTGGCAAGTGTCCAAAGGTGATGAAAAAATCCTTGAGTTCCTTCATTGCGAAAATACATTCAAAAATGCATTCATTGATGAAAAAGAGCATGACAAGCTTATGAATGGAAGCGAGGATGAGGAAAAATATTAGCCCAATACAATTCCCAAATTAGTTGTCAAGATGGAGCACTTTTATGACCTGCATGATACATTTAAGAAGCCGATTAACTGCAAAATGCATAACTCATCCATGAAGTATGAGTTGTTCAACCTTGGAACCGAATAAGACCCAAAAAATGTTAATTTGGGCTTGGGATGCTCTCCACAAGAAAAGGCTACATTTGTTAAGTTGTTTAAAGAGTACAAGGACATATTTACATGGACATATGGCGACTTAAAAACCTTCGATACTGGCGTTATGCAACATGTAATTCCTTTGGAAAAGGATGTCAAGCCTTACCAACAAAAGCTTCGTAAGATGCATCCAAGCCTGGAACCATTGGTGAAGAAAGAATTAAACAAAATGTTGGATGCTAAAATCATTTTTCCTGTCAGGCACACCCGTTGTGTAGCCAATCTCGTGCCAGTAAGAAAGAAAAATGGAGGCACCAGGTTATGTATCGATTTCAGAAACCTGAACAAAGCATCGCAGAAAGATAACTATCTTATCCCTTCTATGGAACACATTCTTCAATGCGTTTCTGGGTTTGAAATGTTGTCCCTATTGGATGGGTTTTCGAGATACAATCAAATGTTGGTGTCGAATGGAGATCAACTTAAGACAACCTTCAACACTAAATGGGGCACTTACGCATATCATAAAATGCAATTTGGACTTATTAATGTGGGCGCCACATTTCAGAGAGCTATGGACATAGCTTTCCGAGGATTGATTAACAGACCAGTAATGGTTTACATGGATGACATTTCTGTGTATTCGTATTGCAAAAGGGATCATATTTATCACCTGAAACATATTTTCGAAAGATGTCGAAGGTACGAAATATCGTTGAATCCAAAGAAGAGCGTTTTCGCAGTTACAGAAGGGAAACTACTGGGTCATATCCTCTATAAAGAAGGGATTATTATTTATCCTGAAAGAATAGAGACCATCATGAAAATACAACCCCCCACAAATAAAAGGGAAATGCAATATTTTTTGGGAAAATTAATTTCATTAGGAAATTTGTTTCAAGTTTTGTAGAAATAGTGCATCCCATTCAGCTAATGATGAAGAAAGACGTTGTGTGTAGGTGGAGCGATGAAGCTAAGAAATCGTTTCAGTGGATTAAAGAGGCCATCGCAGAAGCTCCTGCGTTGGTTAGCCCCAATATTGACAAGGAGTTCCTTTTGTACAGTTTCACTTCTAATGTTTCATATGTCGTAATCCTCACCCAAAAAAATGATGACAAAAATGAAGTCCCTATTTCTTATATGAGCTCTAATCTTTAGGGAGCAGAATTGAACTACCCAGACATGGAGAAACAAGGTTTTGCGGTTTTTAAAGATGTGAAACATTTTCACCCTTATTTATTAAAGGTTGGGACTAAAGTAATTGTTCCCCACCCTGCTGTAAGATCCCTCTTCGTGCAGCTGGAGATGGGGGAATTGAGAGGGAATTGGATAACTGCTCTTCAAGAATATGACCTCGAGATTAAGATGTGAAAGATAGTCCGGGGGTAGGGATTATGTAAGCTCGTAGCAAAAGCCTTGGTGGATAAAGAAGGGGCATCGAAAGAACTAGAAGCGCAGAGCACGCGGGATGCACAAGTAGAATTTAGGGAGGAGCCCAGATGGATCAACAAAATGCTGATGTGTGAGTGCGAAACATTGGAAGTCCCTTTGGACCTTGAATCGTGGTATTACAACATACACTTTTATCTAACACGGGCATCATGTCCTGAGCACATGGATGCATCACGAAGGAGAGCACTCAGATTAAAATCTAATCAGTATCACTTGGCCAATGACACATTATACAGAAAATATTATGATGGAGTTTGGCTGAGGTGTTTGAAAAAGGATGACGTTGATCATGTCTTGAAATAAATGCACGACGACCTAGCAGGTGGTCACTATGGCGAAGAGACCACTGCTCAAAAAATATTAAGAGCTGGGTATTATTGGCCCACAATGTTCAGAGACTCACATTTCTACGCTCGGAAGTGCAAGGTATGTCAAACTGTCGCAGGACGAGAAAGAAAGCTAGTCGTCCCCCTCAGGCCCATTATGATCTATCGCCTGTTCTAGCAATGGGGCCTAGATTTCATAGGTGAGATCACTTTGAACTCTTCACATCAACATAAGTATATACTCACAGCAACTGACTACTTCACCAGATGGAACGAAGCCATCCTGCTTCGAAAGGTTAACGAAGATGAGGTAATATCTTTTATTGAGAAATTTATTATCAACAGGTTTGGTATCCCTGACGCTCTCATATTTGATATGCTTCTTACTTTTCATCTCTAGAATTGACTGAATTTGCTATCGGTAAATCAATTCATAGAAGGTATGAATCAAACTATTACCCCAAGGGAAATGGAGTTGCAGAGTCCTCAAATAAAAATCTCATTCGCATAATTCGTAAATTTGTCACCGACAACCAGAGGAATTGGCACAATGCTCTAACAAACGCCCTTTGGGCCGATAGGGTCACCTCAAAAGTAGCATTAGGAAACTCCCCATACTTCCTCGTCTATGGTCAGGAAGCCATCTTGCCTCCCAACCTTACCCTTCCCTCTTTACAGCTCTCCCAAGCCTCGAGAGGGACCCCTTCAGCCTTACTTCAAAAAAGGATCAACCAACTAGTGAGGTTGGAGGAATTGAGAGATAATGCTAGAATCAAGTTCAGAAATCACCAAATGATTGTGAAGAGATGGTTTGATCGCCATCTCGTAGGAGATAAAGATTACCAGGTCGGAGAGCTTGTCCTGAAATGGGACAAGTTGAGTGAGCCAAAAGGTAAGCACATGAAATTCCAACACTTATGGCTGGGCCCATTCCAAGTTGAAGAAAAAATTGGTCAGGGAACCTACCAATTGAAAACTTTACAGGGAGAAACCGAAAAACTCCCTGTTAATGGCCAACATCTTAAGAGATACTTTCAGTGGCCTCCACATGGTGGTTACCACCTAAGTAGGTTAGGATTCATTTTGTTTTGCTGATAGCTTAGTTAAACTTTCATTTTTTTTCTTGTTCTTGTTTTTCCCGCAAAGTTTATCTTCCTTTTGTTTTGAATTTTAGTCCTTTTCAGCCAATTGATTTTGGTCTTTCAGTCTCATTTTCACCTTTTATAACTCTCTTCTGATCGCCCTCATTCACTACCTTCATCTTTTTCTTCCCTCATTAACCTATTGATGAGTCTACAGATCCTAAATTCATTATTACCTTGCAAGTTGAACGAACCTTCGATGAGCCCATGAGAATTGAAAAAATAGTGATAAAATTCAAATCGAAGCCACTCATTCACATCTGTTGGGAACTAGGTAGGCTCTGTTGATAATCTGGATACCTGAAGAATGTAGGGACATCTTTATAAAACGAAAAAATGTGTAACCACGGTTGGACTGGCATGGCAGAACGCTGCATTTTTTTAAAAATCCCACCTAGACCTAGCCTATACTTGCTTATGAGATTTGCAGTCATTCTCCATTGGTTCCATCCACCACACTAATATTTCCAATATCTGTCATCTACAAGTAAACCTCCCTTCATGGGCTAAGCTCGCTGTCGTATATCCTGTGGAAAATTTAATTGTGCTCTAGTCCTTGTGCCTGAAACTAGGACTTATTTAAAAGAAAATGAAATGTCGAGTCCTTGTGCCAATCTGGAAGGACAAGTTATTTGGGAAGCTGGTTGGAGTAAGGACTGTTGCTAGACTCAGAGTACTGGTTGACACAGCAAGCCCAACCTTGCTTAAGCAGTTTAAAAATATGGCATGATCCATGACTGCACCCCATTCGATCATACGAAAGTATAGCACTAAATTTTTTTACATAAAGTGCGGATAAACATATCTACATATATTCATCAAGCTTGATGTGCAATAAAGAGCTGAGGTACACACCTAAAAAGGTATTGACAAATCGATGATGGCCCCGAAAGGATTTTGAAAGTAGAAAACATGTAAAGGAGGGTCAATAAATCCCATAATATGACCACTGGAGAATGCCTGTCAAAACCCTATCAGTAAGTAGAGGTTAATTGTCTTTATCCTACCAAAAGCGATTAATGCTGAAGTGGAACCCATGCCTGTTCGTCTATACAGTTTGCATTTTGAGTTTATCCTAACACCTTGATGTTCTACGGATCAAAGTTTATTTGGTAACAGAGATAACTGGTTCATCCAACGGTTCACCATTTTGTTGTGGCCACAACCACCACCCTATTAAAACCTGCTTTGGTGGCAAATTTGAACGGGTCCCCTAGACGTTTGGTCTTTCATTTCTAACTGGAGTTGTCACATGGAATTATGTTTTCAATTCTTAATGGTCAAGACCCCCTTGAATAAATCTTTGCGGAATGATTTATTTATAACCCAGTCCAACCCTTCATTCGTATCCTTTCATCGGGACTTACTCAACCCACAAAACCTTCTATCGCGTCTTTATTTATATTATAACGCTTTTACAATAGAAATACTCTACAAGCATGCATAACTTACCTTTTTCATGATTCCTCGGTCTTTACACATTTCTCGAAGCTTACCTTTATTGCTATTGCAATCTGGCAATCTCCGCGGTCACACTACGCATTCCTCTTTTGCATCCGATATGCGATGACCTCCCTGACTTCAAATGCAATTAACCATGTCCATATCCTATCAGGTCCGATGTTACATCGCTCCATCGCATATCGCATTATACATTTGTTAAGGGCTAAGGTCTATCTCCCATGAATAATTGCGATCTGATCAGGCCTCCAATCGCATCGCACATCGCAATGTCATTTAAGCTTCTCCACTATTGATCAAAGAATATGATCCAACGGTCAGCTATAATGTCGCTTATCGCAAATCGCAATCGACGAATCCAGGGGTGATGTTGCATGTGACTGCCTGCTGCGGTGTGTGATTGTGACTTGATCGCATTGCAACCTTGGTTGAACAACGAGCCAATTCTTTCACCATAGTCCATCTCTTTATAAAAGTTTTAATAAGGGCAAGATTTGTTTTTTGGGAATTTCTAACATATTTTTCATAATCATAGCTAATGTTAATTATTTCTGCAGGCGAGGATCAAGAGAAGGCAAGCGAGGTCGAAGAGCGGATGCATAAGCATCAGGGATGGCTGCAGGTAAAAGAAGCATGAGCAGATCCGAAGAGTTTATATATGCGGGTGTATTCTATTGAAGATCCGGCCTTAGGCGTTCAAGGTCAGGTTTCCATGTTTTTCCTGTGTATTCTGAAAGTTATGTTGTCCTGGGTTTTATCATGAAGAGATGACATGCAGTCATGCTGATTTCCATCGGCATCCATTCATTTTCCCCAAGAAATAAAACACTCCATCAAATGTGGCCTCGACATGTCAGCGGTTTCACCGACTGTTCTATGTCTGTATATTTTTATTTGTATATTGAAAAGAGTAGGAAGGTGGAAAGTCAGGGGAAGACGGAGGGTCAGTTTCTTTCTACATAAGTACTACCTCCGGAGATCGAAGGAGGACTTTTTTTTGGGCAGAACAGGGTTTGATTTATTTTGCTAATAAAGAAGACTGTTTGGGTTAAGAAGAAGCCTTTTTTCAGATTTGTTTTCCTTTTTCTTTTATGTTTTGAATCAGGGTGTTGTGGCTGGCATGAGGATATATATATGTCTTGTTTTGTGCACAGTGATAACAGACAACTTATGACTAGTCTTGGTTATTCGAATATAATTCGTTATCATGGTTAACTCATGAGCGGTCTCCGATTCGAAGCTATATTAAACATTAGTTGCAAGTTTTATTTGTAGGAACAGGAATGTGTATTCTTGTATGAATAATTATATTGCAATTAAGCTTAAATATAGTCTTGTTCATCGGTGAACTCAGTAATTGATTCATTTGGACTTGGAATCTATATATGATGTTTAATCTCTTTTATTACGCTCCTGCAGGATAGATTAGAATAGTTAGGACTAGCAAAAGTACATAGAATTAGTACAGATAGGACTTGATACATATAGATTAGTTGTTTCTTTTGTTGATTTAATGGAAGTCTTCCTTCGGGGAGCAATCTTTCAACACCTATAACAGTTTACGGGATCCTTTAAAACCCATTGGAACTAGCCATTCCAAACAAAAGCATATCTAATCGGGGTTTGCAATCGAGTTGGTTCCCCTTTGTTGGCACACGAAAATTCGTCGTGTCAACAGTTCCTTATTGTATTATTATGTTCTTGATGGGCTATTTAAAATTTTAAATGAATGATCAATAACTAGGTAGTTTCCTGCGATGGCATGAGCATAATGAAAACCTTAGATAGTACAATGAATTGGTTGTGATGAGCTATTGTTGTATGTTATTTACATTTCCTCAATACCCCTCCTACTCCATCTAACTTCAGTCGTGGCATGCCTCAGCTGAGACTCCTTGCCCTCCGAGTAAGGTGAAAATGTCGGCGTTGTGCTAGACTACAACGAAGCCTTGTTGGCCCCTTGAGCTTGAACCCCAAGGTCTTTTCCCTGTTTTCATTTTTGTGCCAACAACCCACCTGTCCACTCCTCATTGGGTTCCCCTTTTTCCCCCATTGATCCTTCTTCTCTTTTGGCTTTTTTTGGGCTGATCTAAGACTTTCTTTAAGCATGTGATAAACTCCTAAGATGTGCTTCTCTTTTCTTTGGACATTTGCCTCATTTATATATAAGTAGATGAACAATAGAACATGATTTAAAATGGCTAAAACCTTCTCCAAATTTCCTACAAATTGACATGCTAATGCTTCATCTGAGGATGTCCCTTAAAAATGGTGTTTTGAGTTTGAGGTGATTTTTTTTATATGAAATATGTAATCTAGATTGTGTAGACACGTCGTTGTTGATTTCTTTTGTTAACCAGATTTCAAAGATAATCATTTTAAAGATTTTCGTTGCTTTACCAAGTTGCAGAAAATTTCCTTTCTTATTTGTTTTCAATATAATATTTTGACCAATGGTGTGGACAAAGAGGAACTAGAGAAAGAGATGAACAGTGGAAACACACTAAATAGAAACCATTCAATAGTTGTGGTAAGATTTTAACAGCTTGTGCTAATTCTAGTTACTGTTTTTTTGTATTACTAGATTAATTTGTTTGTAATTATTCTTGTGCGGGTCATGCCACATGGGTGTGATGTTGATCTAACTCTATTGAATTATTTTTTATTAAGTTAAAAATAGGGGTTGTGCGATTATAGATTTTATAAATATTATGTCATTATGTATCAAGTTTTTTTTTTAATCAATGCCTATATCATCACATAATTCTTTAAAGGGTGTTAGTTCAATGGCAGAACACTTGCCTTATAAGAAGGAGGTTGGTGGTTCGATTCCACTGTGCCCTAACATGAATTAATCAATGATATTGTAGTTTATTTTTAATTAAATCTTTTTATATTGATTTATTTCAATGGTGTGATATTTTTGTGGATTCAATTTTTTATATTGTCTCTAAAGAAGCAAAAGTGATATTATATTGTCTTCAAATATAATTCTTTATTGTCTCTATAAAGACAATAATTTAAGATGCTCACTTAAAGACAACATTTAAGACAATATATAAGTTTTTATTTTTGTCTCAAGTTAAGACAATTTACCCAAAAATTGTCTCAAATATTGTCGTAAAATCCCCTGTGTCGTAGCAATGTTGGATGAATCATACTTGTATAAGACTCGTCACAACATTGACTTATCAACATGTATACGACTCAGGAATGACCCTTATAAGACTCGTCAAAATATAAAAAAATGTTAAAATATGGTAAATTATAAGCACAAAAGGGACTAAATATTACATTCACAACGATGAAACTAGGTCAAAGGGACTGGAGATTACATTCTTAACCACTAAAGATGAAACTAGGTCGAAGGGACTAGAGATTACATTCTTCAAAATAAGCACATACAAGGGGGCCTGTAGAAGCGAAAATAAGATGAGGGGCTATCACCGAAACCACCACAACAGGAAATGAATAAAGTTCACAAACCACCAAACTTCACCAAGCAAGAGAAAGATAAAGCAGTTATGAAGTTTAGAGAGAAGACGTTGATACTAGATAGGGGACATTAAACTTAGTTCAAAGGAGGAAGGTTAGATTGACACTTTTCTACAAAATTTAGGAGGGACTTTGAGAAGAATGTGTGCAAGCTGTACAAAAATTGAAATTTGATTAACATCCAAAAATGACCAAAATAAGTTAACATGCATCAACAACTATAAAAGGAATGTAGGAATGCATCTACCAGCAAAGAGCACAGTAAAAGAAAACTCTACTCTAAATCTAAATGAAACTCATGTGTAAAAGCATGCTAGCAAGTAGGACCTGTGACCCCAATAATGCAAGCTTAAAGGTCATTCAATTGAGTGATAGGTATGGCCAAAATTGCACCATAATAGAAAAGCATGTACACCCACCTCTGAAACTATTTTAAGTCAAATTCCTGATCCCTCACTTTATTTTGGAGCATAACTGACATTTAGCAAGCATGTAACTTTCTTCCAAAGAGGTAATTTCCTTTCCAAGAAGGTGGTGGTGCAAAGAAATAAAACCCATTGGCTGGTAGATACAAGTGCATTACTATACAAATATTACAAGAATTATAACGAAAAGAAATTGAAAATCTTTGGTTAGAATTCAGGAGGGTTTCAAGGACTATGGACATGGATGGTACACACAAGGTGAATAACTATATGCTTTCAGAACAAATGCACAGTAAAGTCACATAGTCAATAAGCCATGGAGACCTTGATTCACAAGGGTAGAGTTGCAAAGAAGCCATTGGTAGTGGCGGGATGTTTACCTCAAGGAAGCAAATATTTGAAAGAGCTAGATTATATAAGTCTAATTGGAATGCAACAGATAGATCACCTCATTTCCAAAAAGAAAAAATAAAAAAATAAAAATAAAAATAAAAGAATTGAACATTGTGTGCCTTTTGAGGCTTGACGGGTTCTATACAAGTCCTATAGAATACCCACGGGTCTTATACGGGTAGACGAGTTCTATAAGATACCCGCAAAGTTTGGATCTTAAATGCAGGTTCTATGCGAGTGACCTAACTAAGTATAGAACTTGCCAAGACCCGCGAGTACTTGCGGGTTTAACACGGGTCATGTTTCACTATGTTAGAGTGCCCATACCTCCTTCGTCACATGTAATAAGTCTACTAAGTCTCTTAATAACATTATTAAGTCTACTAAGTCTCTTAATAACATTTAATAAAAGTGAAATGCTTAAAATCTA
The DNA here is from genome assembly GCA_000404065.3 of Pinus taeda. Taxonomy (NCBI): domain Eukaryota; kingdom Viridiplantae; phylum Streptophyta; class Pinopsida; order Pinales; family Pinaceae; genus Pinus; species Pinus taeda. The sequence continues at coordinate 23,130 of APFE030154869.1, read as the reverse complement.
TCCCCTTACAAATCACCAACAAAATAATTCAATTAAAATAATTTAACACTATATTAATCCATATTTCAGGATAAAAGCGAACTCACGAGCATGCAGTGATCGATTTCATAGGCAAATGCTCAAGTCACATCAAAGTGAACGGTTTCTTCATCGAAATCATAAAGTCCGAGACAAACTTTTGGTTTACACGAAGAACGAAGAACAAGGAACGATGGCCCCATATTTGTTGGATTTTTTTTTTTTAATGATCGGTAATATTATATTTCATCGCTTGAATGTTAGTTGGCAAGACGAGAAAAGAACAAGGAACGATGGCCCCATGTTTGTTGGATTTTTTTATCCGTAATATTATATTTCATCGCTCGAATGTTAGTTGGCACGACGATAAAAGAACAAGGAACGATAGCCCCATATTTGTTGCAATTTTTTTAATGATCCGTAATATTATATTTCATCGCTTGAATGTTAGTTGGCACAAAGGAATAAAATTTGACGGGAAATCGTCGGTGATTTGATTATTGATTTTTTAATTTTTAATTTTTAATTTTTTCAAAATGATTTATTTTTGTTAATTGAGAAAACAAATTATAAATTAATAATTTATATATATATAAGTAGATATTCTAATTTATAATTATAAATTATAAAAGATATTCCAAATTTATAAATAGGATTAATAATTATGAATAACAATTATAAGGAATATTTAAGCATGTGAGGTGCAATAATATAATGAATGTAGTTTTTTTTATAAGAGATAAATTTAGTTGGTTTCCTTCAGCGATTAGTGATACCTGATTGTAGTCTTATTTTCCACAGCGCTTGCATCGATTACTGGCAATTAGTCAGTCAGATCGGATCTTTGCCAGATTTTTGCCGTCCAGATTTTTCCAGTTCAAACCTGCTGGATAAATTGTAAGCGTTTCTTCTGGAAATAAGCTTGCTGTGGGTGTTTCTTCTTTAGATAAATTTCGTCTTGATACTCATTTCAAAGAAAACTGGTACGGATCGGTTCGTTTGTTGTGCATATATCTTCAAAACAACAACTTGAGTGGTAATTTTCCAGACAAGGTATTGATCTCAGAAACCCTAAAGAGTTCCATGTTTATATCCTATTTATATTCTCTGAAGGGAATTTTAATCACTAAATATCATATTACAATCTCTTTACTATTATCCCAAGTTTATATGGAACAATTATTTCACCTATATAATTCGTGCATAAGTTTTCGACAAGCTTTCATTGAGTTGAGTAATATAACATTTATTTGTATTCACAACAAATTTCCATTATCAAATGTTAAAGTTATGCTTTTTATTCAAAATGTTTGTTGTTAGATCAGAGCATATATAACACATTTATACTTAGAGACTTAGACGACAATAGCAGAGAATAATTTATAGAGACAAACAAATGGAGAAACAACAAGATTACTCAATCAGAAACAACAGAATAGATAAAACAATCACTGGAGAAAGAAATCACTTTACATTACACAACAGGCTTGGGCCTTGGCTTACTATCCTTGGCCCAAGAAATTACAAATTTATAGAGGCAGAAGAAGGATCTAGAATCCTATATGTGATTTAGATGGCGATCTGGAATGATCTAGAAACTAATGACGGTGTAGAAAGATCTAGAATCCTGGAGATCTAGAAACTAATGGTGGTGTAGAAGAATCTAGAATTCTGCATGTGATTCATGGATTTGGCTTCACACTTAACATTCTCCCACTTGAAGCCAAATAAGAGTAATCAAGTCACACCGAATCCTACCACGCCTCTACATAAATCATGTTTATTTTGTGGTAGAATCTTAGTGAGCATATCAGCAGGATTCCTAGATCTTTGCCACATATAACTGTTCTTCTTCCAACACATTCTGGATCCAATGGTACCTTAAGTCAATGTGCTTGGTTTTTGAATGAAATGTTGGGTTTTTCGCCAAGTGAATGGAACTCTGACTATCACAATATAACACATACTTGTCTTGCTTTATTCCTATCTCTCCTAGGAATCACTGCATCCACAACATCTCTTTACAAGCTTCTGTTGCAGCTATGTACTCTGCTTCTGTTGTAGAGAGGGCTACTATTCTTTGTAGCCTTGACACCAAAGACACTACTGCACTTGCAAATGTATACAAATAACTTGTAGTGGACTTTCTGGTATCTATATCTCCAGCCATATCCGCATTTGTAAATCCTTCAAGCACAGTCTCATCATGACTAAAACATAGACAATAATGACTAGTACCCTTGAGATACCTCAAAATCCATTTTACTGTTTGCCAATGTTGTTTGCCTAGATTGGAAAGGAACCTATTCACTACTCCCACTGAATATGCAATGTCTGGTCGTGTGCATACCATGGCATACATCAAACTGCCAACTGCTGAAGCATAAGGAATCTTGCTTATCTCTTCTTTCTCCTTGTCATTACTAGGACATAATTCATTACTTAGCTTGAAGTGCGCTGCAAGGGGTGTACCAACTGGCTTGGCATCTTTCATATTAAACTTGTCAAGCACCTTCTTGATATATTTTTCTTGTGACAGCCACAACCTTTTGTTTTTCCTGTCACACATAATCTGCATGCCCAATATCTGTTGTGTTGGTCCCAAATCCTTCATTGCAAATTTGCTACCCAAATCTTTCTTCAACCTATTGATCTTATTCTTATCATGCCCAACAATCAACATGTTATCCACATATAACAATAATATGATATACTTTTCTTGATCATACCTCTTGATATAGACACAATGGTCAGCTTCCAACCTCTGAAAACCATGTTCCAACATGGATGAATCAAATTTCTTGTACCATTTTCGAGGTTCCTGTTTCAACCCATAGAGACTCTTCTTCAACCTACAAACAAGGCTTTCTTTTCCTTTTTCTATGAAGCCTTCTGGCTGCTCCAGATAAATTTATTGAGGGAAACCCCATCACTCCTAGGATTTATGGCCTTCCAAAGGTCCATAAGGAAGGGGTCCCCCTAAGACCCATTGTCAACACCATAGGTGGTCCGACTTACCTCCTGGCCAAGTTCCTCACTGCAAAGTTGAGGCCCTTGGTTGGTCACACTGAGTCCTTCGTCAAAGACTCGGCTTCTTTTATTGATGATCTTAAGAGAATTAAGCTTGAGCCCGAGGACATTCTGGTAAGTTTCGACATGGTCTCTCTTTACACTTGTATTCCCATCAATGAGGCTATGAAGGTGATTAATAAGCTCACCGACCCTGATACGGCTAAGTTGGTTGAGCTTTGCCTTACTTCCACCTTTTTCAGCTTCGAGGGAGAATTTTATGAACAGACTTGCGGAGTGGCCATGGGCTCCCCCTTGTCACCTGTCATGGTTAATCTCTTTATGGAGGATTTTGAGTCTAAGGCTTTGGCCTCGTCTCGTCTCTTACTGAAGCTGTGGAAAATATTCGTTGATGACACTGGTGTTGTCTGGTCTCATGGTCCTGGTGAGCTAGATCATTTCTTCAGTCATCTCAATAACCAGTCTGCCAAAGCCATTAAATTCACGATGGAAAATGAAGACAATGGTTGTTTTCCGTTCTTGGATGTTCTCATCTCTAAGAAGGTGGATGGTTCCTTTTCTCATCAGGTGTTTAGAAAGAAGACGCATACTGAGCAATACTTGCATGCTTCTTCCCATCATTTCCCCACTCAGAAGTTAGGGGTTCTAAGCACCCTTGCCACCCGTGCTGTTAGAATTTCTGATGAAGAGAGCCTGGAAACAGAGAAGGCTCATCTCCTAGATGTCTTTGTAAAGAATGGTTATAGTAGACACCTGGGTCAAAAAGCCTTCTTCAAGGCCAAGAAGGAGCCTTCAATCCGCAGAGATCCTAAAGATCGTGTCATGGGGGTCAACCTTCCTTACATCCAAGGGACCACTGATAGGATTGCGAGGATTTTTAGGAAGTGCGATGTGCCCGCCACTTTAAGACCTCTCAATACTATCCGTGGCTCCCTCAAGTCTGTAAAGGACCCTATTGATCCTAAAGACATGAAGGGCGTCTATATCATTCCTTGCTCCTGTGGGACTCCATATATTGGTGAGACGGGTCGCTCTATCAAGCAAAGGATTAGCGAGCATTCGGCTGACTTAAGGCATGGAAGGGCCAAGTCCTCAGCCCTGGCTGAACATGCTAGAAAAACTAAGCATCATGTCTGTATTGAAGAGGCTCAAGTCATTGCTAAAGTTGCGCAGTTTCACCATCGAAAATTCAGAGAGGCCCTGGAGATTGAAAAAAGGCTGAAGAATCTTAATAGGGATGACGGCTGGAAGATTAGTAGTTGCTGGGTCCCAGCCCTGTCTTCCTAGCCTCCTCAATCCCTCTTTTATAAGATCTCGGGGTTTCCTTTTCCCTCCTCTTAGTAGTTGATTCTGTGGTTGGTCCTTTTTTCCTTTGGTTATTATAATAATTTTTAATATATAATGAGCTTTTAAACCCTATTTATATACTCATCCTTTAATCTTAGCATCCTAATAGTGTATTGTATTAATTTGATCCCTTCTATTATCTTAATTTCTTAATATTATTCGAACCTAATTACTATTATTTTTTGGAATAATAATATTCAAGTTGTAATTTAATAAATGATTTTTGACTTCTTGATTCCTTTTATATTTATTTAGATTATACTAATGAGATTATCCTATAACAAACTATTATAACATTATATTTATATATTAATTAATAAACAATTTATAAACCTTTATGATATAGTGTTAATAAATTAGCCTTTTAAGCTAAGCTCTAGGATTATTTGTATTCATACTAATGAACCTAACCATAATATATATATAAAAATATAAAATGGCTAATAAACTATTAAAGTAAAGAGATAATTTACCATCTAGTTATTATTTTCTAGTATTTATTCAGTTTTAAAAATAGTTTATATATTTTCAATAGTTTATATAAAAGGTGATTATGTTTGTATTCTACTTTTAAACTTAACTAACCAGTGGTATAGGGAATCAATTTGTTTTTACCCCTTCTAAATTACCTAATTTCATTTGATAAATATTTTTTTTTAACCATTATATAATATATTTACCTAATTATATGGGTGTTATTAATTATTATAATTGGATAATAATTAGAAAATAATTATTAATATATATAGATATTTATAATTGAATATTAATTATATTATTAAATTGTATTTTGATAGATTATTAAATAAATAGTATTATTTTATTCTGAATTGGTTCGTTTTGTGTATATATATACACATTTATTAATAATCAATTACATTTAGTTATATAAACAAATGATTTTCTTGCTTTAGATAATTTTTTTTTACCTAATTTAACTAATTTCTAAGAATAATAATAAATAAAGAAATATAGCAAGAATATTATTGATTTGACTGGGGTCATAAGGTCGAATTAGTCGTTTTCAATATAGCCATTGGAGTCTCTGCCCAAACTATTTAAACAGGCTAAGCTGGATCGGTTCTTCAACTTGTCCTGACGATGAACCACACTGGTTGGTTCGAAACGCGTCGACAAATGATTTTTTATGTGATTTCGCCGAAAATTCTCTAACAATTATATATTTTTCTGTTTTAAGAATTTGTTTGCAAGTTATTTTGTTATAGGGCTAAAACCAACATCTTTGATACCATAAAATCAAAATTACTAAAACTTCACTGATATATAATTATGCCCACCAAGGCTCCATGATCAACTAAATTATGAGTAAACACTCTGTAATTCATCCTGGTCACACTACCATAAAGGTATCATTGGCATCATAGTTCAATGATGCTATACATGTGTAATTTATATTACAATTAAATGTAGCATGTAACATGGCCACCACAACAATATAATTAGAAATGAAATGTAAATACTTGAACAACATATACATAACAAAGTAAACACATCATTAAATACATTTAAAATCATAAAAAACCCATTATCTTTTGTTCAATGTCACCATCTAGTTACAAACCTTAGATGTTCCACCTAGCCATAGACCTCAATGTGTTAGTACTATCATTAGTGTGTCACCCTCAAGATGGGGTTATGAATCCACAAGGAAAAAGGCTCACCTAGAACCCAACTAAGGTCTCACATGTTGAAATATGGCAACAAGAATATTCCAATTTAATTTGTTCTTGAATTAAATTGTGATTCAAAATAGAATTTAGTCTTAAGAGCTACTTGGAATTAATTAATTAATTTATTTGGAATTCATTAATTAATTTATTTTAAATTAATTAGTTGGAGAAATTCAAGTTGGAATTCTTTCTGAAGTCATGAAAGACTTATCCCTTAAATTAAGGAGATAAGTTTGAGTTATATTTGAGTTTTTATTAGTTAACTCAGTTTACTGAGTTAAGTCCAGTTAAATTAGTTCCAAAATGTTTGAGGAACTAATAGTGAGTTAACAGTCAGTTGATGCATTAATGCACTCAACTAGTGCTACTCCAGTTAACTGAAGATTCCCTCATCAGAAAATCATGCATGTCTATTCTGAGAAAGATCCAGTTGAGATTAATGTTCAAGGACAATGTATTATCAGTTGCATGTCTTTTCTCATGGAGAAAACTCATGCATGCAGTCAGGGATTCATCCTTGAGGATTGCGCAATTTTGAAGGCTTATTTTTCCACTTGGTAAAAGGCTAATCATCCACAAGGAATAACGCAAGGAAATAAGAGCTTGGAGGGCAGAGAAGGCTGGAGAGAAGCCATGATTTCCTATGAGCATCTGTGAGGATTGTACTGAGAGTTGGCTAGCTGTGAGAGCTAAGGCTTTGTATAATTCCTATGTATTTCCACCATGTATGATAATACAATAGTGTGGGGTTTTATCTGAGACTCTCCCCAAAGTATTTTCATGTGTATTGTGCCATTGATTCTTCTTCTTCAAGTTATATTGTTCAGCTCGATCTTTAAGCTTCCGCAAATTGATAGTAGAAGTAGGTTATAATATTCTGCTTTGATTTATAGTGCATTATCAGGTTAACCTATCACAAATTTTCTACATCACATACAATATAGGTGTTTTCTAACCAACATATCAAACTCCAACAACAATCCAACCTACAATCTTTCATCTTCCATCACTTGTACAACCTAAGGTACTACACTGATTTCCTTTGCAAAACCTTGGGCTATGCCAATACCCTTCTAGGGATCCAACATATAATAACCAAGGAGTCACAAATCCCCATGGATCTAGGATTTATATTTTCCCTCAAGAGTCTCTAGGTATCCTCCAAGTATCACACCAATGAAACCTATCCATACACTTCTGCCTCTAGGCCCCTAGCCTTCTAAGAGCCAACCCAAGGAGAAGGGTGCACACAACTATGTCTACCTAGGATCCATAGGGTAATCATGTTACAGGGTAAAACTCCCCTCAATATATGTATATATGTGTAATTTAGGCCTCAAACCATATATACATAGGCAAAATAACCTAAAACACACATATGTACATACTTAGGCATGGTGGCTGTTGACACCTAATCATAAGGATTAGGGGAATAAGTGTAATTGATGTAAATAAATAATAAGAAATATGAATAGTCGTTGGGAGATGAAGTGAACAATCTCTCCCTTCATGTATATAATAAAGATCAACTTGAATGAATAAAAGTGAATTGATTTGGAGGAATTACTGCTTGGTCTGACATGGTATTAGAGCCAACGCCATTTTTTGCTTCTAACTGCCATTGTAACTCCTTTCTGCAAATTTTCAGAAATTTGGGTTTGCCTCTGCGTGATAATCAGGGTCTGCCCTCTGTGTGATAATCTGGGTAATGCTTGGTATACCCATTGAATAACCAATGCTTTGTGTTGAAGATTTAGCATTGATCTCATTGTTTGCCCATTTATTGTATATGCATTAAGCCTAACCTGTGCAGAAATGTATATCACGCTGCTCCGATTATCCTGATATCACGTTGCTTTGAAGAACTCCTACAAGTACCTTGTGCATACAAGAAATTATGTAGGTAATCAAAGTCACTCTGAAAGTTGTCATCCTATGCCTCTAAGGGTCTTTCTAAATCCGCTCCCCCATCTACCAATTGAAAAAGAAATATCCATAATATAAAACTAAAATGGTAGGAAACATGGAACTAGAACTTTTAGTGTAAAATAGGTTTAAGAAGTTAACTCGTCAAGGCTATGGATGCCTACTGGTAGTGGGTATTGACATGTGATATCACTAGGAAAACCCATCGTGGCTAAGGATGCTCGCAGGGAGTGGGCCATTGTGTCTAAAGAAGTGTGAACTAAACCAAGGCTTTGTGTCTACACGTATGATGGTTACTCTATAGTGTTACAATAAAAAGGAAGCATGTGTGGATGAAGTCACGGGAAAAAAGAAACTCCATAAATTTGTTGCTAGAGAATGGTATTAAGGTAACCTTGAGTCCTCTATAATTGGTTTTTCATAATATATCTAAGATTTAATTATATTAGAAGTGAGACCTACAATAAAAAAGAATTAATAAAACTTAACTGCCAAGCTTATCTGTAATACCTAGATAACTATAGTAATTGGGGATTTTCTTAGTAATAACCAATTTTTCATTGGTTTATCATTTGTTGTGATCATAAAAAAGCCTCCTACCTACAAATAAGGGGAGCCTCTTAAATTTATAAAATATTTCTTTTTCTTGAGCATAAAACTGTTAATGATTGATGATATCATATGTAATGAGTGATTTGGAATTTATTTTATGTTTGGTGTTGGCATCATTTTAATAAATTTGAGATAACTTATTTTTGTTTAGTATTCATCTCATTAATTCCATTGTTTTTTTTTTTTTTTAGCTTCCTTTGTATTAGAGGCATCTCAACAAGCCTCCTCACTTCTTCAATACCTCACCTTGTTTGCATGAGGACATGCAAAACCTTAGGAATGGGCGAATGGTTGTTGGTACCTTTTCACCATATTCATTTCATTCTGTTCAACTTCCTTTAGTAGATCATATTAGCACTCATCAACTCCATCTCTTTGAGATCATTATAGACTTCCAGCCTTACTTTTCCCCATTGCATCTTGCAATACATATCAAAATTCAAAAGGTATACAAGAGGTAAAACATGTTGAAAGGATATTTAACTCATTAAAATTTAAGGAATCTTGATGGTTAATAACTTCCTATTAAATAAATCTAAACTTTTCTTAAAACACCATTAAACCCCCCATTTCCAAATCCATACATGCATATTCTAGTAAGACGATAAGAATGAAAAACAAAGTATTGTGGTACATGAATACAAAGCAATATATATAGTTTGTTCTCCCTGTACATCATAAATCATTCACAAAATCATCATCTGAATTCTCTCAATAAGAGGATGGAGTCATTGTTGTTTATATAATAAAAGAACCGCAAAGTGAATAATGGTCTTACAAAGTTTCCAAGTCCACATTCATACAACCTTGATATTCATCATCACCATATATCATCCACCATCCCTTCGTAGTCCATATTTTGTTTTTCCTCAATTTGTGCTACCTTATTATGAAACATATCAAGTCTATGATGGTATGAGAATTCACCTTTAATCCACTGCACCTAGAAACAATGTCATAGGCGAGGATTTTGTTTGCATGAGGGCATGAAAAATATTAGGCATGGAGGAATGTTGGGCTCTGAATATGACATATCATTCAATATACAAAGTCTCCATTGATAATTTGTATTCCCACACTTATGACACTTTCCATAACAATTATACCACCAACTTCTGCTAAATGTACCTCTTTTGCCTTGTGTTTAATTATGATGGATTTCTTATCTTTTTAATGATTAAATTAGTTTTTAATATGGTTTTATCAATGACGGTTTACTCGCGAGGTTATGTGACCAAGAAGCATATTTGAGTATGAAAATTTCTATTTATCTACTAGATTAGTAACAATTTGGTAGTTCAATACTTAGTTCGGTACCCATTCAACAGCGAAAATTTATATTTATCTACTAGATTAGTAAAAATTTGGTAGTTCAATACTTAGTTTGGTACCATTTAACAGTTTAGTACTCAATTCTGCACCTGTACGAATGAAGAAAAAGGTCAAGATTATAAAATATGTTTTTCTTTTCTCTAGAATAGTAAATTAGGTGCCACATGGGCTTAATATGCTGGTACAAGATTTGGAATATACCCATATTACACTTGTGGGATCCTAGCACATGATTTAAGCTAGAGACAAAAATAGGTAACAATTTTGACACTGCCATGTTTTGCCTTGATTACCATGCACATGGTGGCGAATCTCATGAATATGGAAAATGGTTTTGAAAAACATAGAAATTTACTTAGATATAAAACCATTTCAAAAAATTTCATACATTTTAAAAGTTATATCTCGTTCTTTGAAGCATATTTGTACAAAACTTTTGAAAAACCCAGATTGGCAAAAGTATCTAAACATCTAACTTCAGGCATGATTTACGAGGCCATGGAATTGATTGAGGAAATTAAAAAAGAGGTTTTTGTTGATAATATGACCACTATGCTCCATATAAACATTTCCTTAAAATACATCATGGTTGAGAAGATATGGATGGTGTTTTAACATCAATTTGTATAAAATTACATAACAATAAGATTTTCCTCTAAAGTTGTAAATTCATTTTTGATTTTAGGGGATTGGATATTATCATTCCTCAATGGATTTTATGTATAAATAAAGCCTCAAAGGGAAGAGAGAGGGAGGAGAGAATGGAAGGAGTAATTTGTCATTATTTTGAGTTGATATTTTGTAATAAACCTTTGTTTTTAAGAAGAAGAGAAATCGTTGCAATGAAGATTAATTATTGAAGTTTGAGCATCTTGTTTATTTGAATTAGTTTTTGGGCACATTTCCAGGTTGAGAAGGGCCTCTAGATTCAGGTAATGTGCTAGATTTTATTCATAGAATAAGGTAATATTTAGTTTTTATTATTTGTATATTTTACTTGATGTTTCTTTTCAATTTTTCATTAGATTTGTATTTCACATAGTATGATAATTACTACTCTATTTTTAGATTTGTTAAGTAGAATACGTTATAATCAAGCTTTAAGTGAATTTCTCAGGCTTAAGAGTCAAGCAACTTAAAATTTGGTACCCAAAATTTTAATTTATAGAATTTTGTTACTTGATTCGGTATTATCTCAGTACTAATGTTCAAATTTTTGATTTACATAATTTCGGTACTTAATTCGGTACCAGAACCAGAACTATAGTTTTGGTACTAAATTTGGTACCAAAAACCAAATTCTACATCTGAATACTGAATAATTTATGGTTTATAGTTTAGGATTATTTAATTTATTAAGAGCTTTAAAGTCACTTGGTAAAAGATTCTACAACAATAAGAACCTACAATATATCATTATGAATCTAAGCCTACTTGGAATTTACTTTTGATAATTTATTAATGCATTTCTTGTAGTTTATTGTCTTGTTTTCTTTATTTTCCTCACATGCTTTTGCTTATAGTTGTTGGAATTCACTTTTCTACAACATGTTTAATGAATTTTTGTATGCAAGACTATAGGATTAGAGTCATTGAAGTCTCAAGACCTAATAAGCTACATAAATAAAACCACATGAACATTGTCTGTTGGTAAGTATGAAAATTTTTGGATTGGAGCTCGATAAGAATTAGAGTCCCACAACCCAGTGACAAGTTGTAATCCTTAGTGGTTAATTCTTTCTAGTATTAGTTGTTAGCATAGGTTAGAATAGACTCTAATCCTGAATTTCCTGTGCTTGTATCTCTAATTTGTATAGTCCCAGATTTCGATAATACATATAATTCCACCAACAACTAGTTATATTCTTCAACACAAGGACCACATTACATTATGGTGGGATATAGTACAAGATAACGAAAGAGGAAAGGAAATATAAGATTCAATATTCGGAAAAAATGGTTGCAAAGCTCAAAGGTAAATTTTTACCTTGGAAGGATTATCAAATTAATATTTTTAGACATTTACTAAACCTCAAACAAAAGTCCATGTGAGTGAGAGAATATACAAAGGAGTTCTATAAGTTGAATATAAGAGTTGGTCATGTAGAAGATGATGTTGAGAAAGTTGTTAGATATATAAATTGTTTGATATTTTATATTCAAGATGAAATCAACATGTTATCTTTCAAGACCATTGAAGATGCATATTAAGTTTCCTTAAAGGCATAAGAGAATTTTTCTTAGAAGAAAATTCGTAGAAGTCAAGGAAGAGGTCCTACAAAAGGAAAATGACAATAGAGTGGAAGAGGAAGATTCTAGTACTCTACAAGAGAAGAGGGAGGAATCTCCAATAGTCAATCACCAAGATGAAGTGATTTGATAGGGAGAAGATCATTCTCTAGAGGTATAGGCTGAGGAAGAGACTATCAAACTAGATGCTTTAGATATGGGAAACTGAGGACATATGTCGTGGGAATTCCTTGAGAATGCACTAGTATGTTAGAGAGGTGCTCATGTTATGGAAGTAGTGGGTGGAGACAAAATTCCAATTATCATTGAAGAAGTTTCTGAATCAGGGGAGTCATTGGTAATGAAAATAGCGTTGATCAAATAAAAAAGGGAATTAAAGAACCAACTCAAAGGATACGTTTATTTAGAACTATGTGTAAGTCCAGAGGTAAGTGCTGCAAAGTTGTCATTGATAGTGGAAGTATTGATAACATGGTTTCTGTTGAAATGATAGAAAAGTTGAATTCGGAAAAATAGTCTGTCATCATCCTTACAAAGTGTCTTGATTACAAAATGGCCACCGAGTTTTGGTTAATGGACATCCCATAGTAGAATTCCAAATTGGAAGGTATACAGAGGAGGTTGCTTGTGATGGAATGCCAATGGATGTTTGCCACATATTATTAGGGAGACCATGGAAATACAACACGAAGGCCATCCATGATGGAAGGAAAAATACACACACTTTTGAAAAGGATGGCCAAAAACATGTCTTGTTACCTTTATCATATAAAGGAGTTAAGGATGAAGCAGGTCCCAGATTAATTCTTATGATTGGGAAGGAGTTTTTGTGAGAGGCAAAAGGAGAGGAGGTGCATTCTTCTCTAACTGGGAAACCACAGGTAATTCTCACTAGTACCAATTTGAATGAATTTCCTAAATAAAATAGAAGAATGTTAGTTCAATCTAATAAGATTATTGTGGATGAGATACCAAACAATTTTCCTTCGATTAAAAGCATCAACCATCACATTGATTTGATTCCAGAATCCACTCTACCAAATAAAGTAGCCTATTGAATGACACTATAGGAAAATGAAGAGGTGAAAATACAGGTTCATGAGTTGTTAGATAAAGGTCTCATTAAAGAAATTTTTTGTCCTTATGATGTACCTATAATTTTGAGTCCAAAAAAATGATGATGGATGGAGGGTGTATACCAAATCTAGGGAGATCAACAAAATCATTATCAAGTATTGGTTTCCACTCACACAAATTAATGATTTAATTAACTTCCTAAGTGATGATATTTTTTTTTCAAATATTGATTTAAAAAGTGGATATCATCAAATTCACATCAAAGAGGGAAATGAGTGGAAAATGACATTTAAAACTAATCATGGGTTCTACTAGTGGCTTGTGATGCCCTTTGGTCTGAAAAATGTGCCCAACACTTTTATGTCTCTGATGAATGAAGTTTTATAAGAATTCAAAGGGAAATTTGTTATAGTTTACCTTAACAACATTTTAGTGTAGAATAGAATGAGAGAAGAACACGTACGACACCTCAAGTCTATTCTAGGCACAATACAAAAAGAAAGGGTGCTGATAAATTGAAAAAAAAATGTAGTTTTATGTAGGATAAGTTGGTTTATTTAGGGTTCATAATTTCCAAGGTAGGAATAAATATGGACCTAGATAAAGTGAAAGAAACTATAAATTGGATAGTTCCATGAAATATTTTTGAGGTAAGGAGTTTCCATGGCCTTGCAATTTTTTATATATAAAGGTTATTAAAGGATTGAGTAGTTTGTATTCTCTTATTGTTGAAACCATGAAGGAGAATAATCTGCATTTTACATGGACTATAGTAGAAAATCACAATTTCAAATTGCTCAAATAGAGGGAGGATATAGAACAACTAGTTTTAGTACCACCAGATTGTAGAAAATCATTTCAAGTTGAGATAGATGGAAATGATGTTGAAGTTGGAGCAATTTTAAGTCAGGAGGGATGTCCAAGTGCCTACTTCAACAAAATGTTAAATGAATCCAGACAAAAGTATTCTTTATATGACAAGGAGTTTTATGTTAATGAGGCTTTGAAGAAATGGAAACATCATCTTATGCCTAAGGAATTTATCTTGCTAATTGATAATCATGCTTTGTGATTAATAAATATTCAACTAGAACTAAATCAGAGGCATGCTAAGTGGGTGGAATTTTTACAAAATTTCACTTTTTTAATTAAACATATCAGCGAATGTTATATGTCCGGTGCTTTCTTTGGTTGATATGGAATCAAATATCCAACAATTATCCCATTGGATAATAGTATGATATGCGATGGATTCCATGTACCATCGAATATTTGACCGTTTTCTATGAATTAAAAATAAAAATATAGTTTGGCGGCTTTACATGAGGTTTTCCCACCCATAGATCAAAATGGCTTATAAAATATAGTATTACAATATTTATATTGTTAAATTTAAATTTAAAAGACATAGATTCTATAAAATTTATTTCAATCCTATCAAATGATATTTTAAATAGTAAGCTATTAGGCCTGTTAGGTCCCTATACTACTAGTGTAACCCCTTATTGTTATTAGTGAAACCCCCTTATTATATTGTTGTTCCCATGTAGTCCCCATATTGTTATTATTGTGCCCCATAGAAGCCCACTATTGTTATTATGGTGCCATTACATTATTATTGTTGTGTCGACTCTGATTATATTATTACCCCATAGAATCCTATATATAGAAAGGAGGTATTGTCATTTGTATCATCCAAGAATTTTTCATTTGTGTAATGAAAATGAGATTTCCCCCTTGAAGAGGCTGATTTTTAAGTCGTTGATCTATCTTTTCTATCTTTTTGTGAGTTGATTTCATAACATTTGGTATCAGGGCTTTGGATTCTAGGGTTTCGCTGCTCCAAACTAGTCATCACGGAATTTTCGATATAACTTTTTTTCTATGAAGTTGCAAAAGATAAAAAAACCCCATTTGAGAAGACATTGATCTGAACCTTGGGTCTAAATTTCAGATCTTGTCTCACTATATTTTCAGAGATATGATCTGAGGAAGTTAAGGTTTTTGCAAGCTCCAGAATTCCATCTCAAATAGGTCATTGTGGCATTTTCTCTATAATTTGTTTCCTATGAAGGTTCAAACTCTGAATTTAAAACTCATTTGCATCAAAATCATGTTGAAGCTCAAGTCCAAATTTTAGACCTTGTTTCGCTATATTTTCAGAGATATAGTCAAAGGCATTTCGGGTTTTTGAAGGCTCCCGAATTACATCCCAAATAGGTGACCTGGGGAAACTCATCATAACGTTCTCTCTGAGCATCAAATTGAAATTTCCTAAGAAGCTACAAAAAGAGGATAGATTTTCCCTTTCTTTTTATTGTTTTCAGGTCCGAAGGTTGAAACAGTAACACGTGGCACTTCGTACAAGTTCTCTCTACTAAAAATGTATATAAGCAGGTCAACTTGGGAGATTGGGCATAACTCTTTCTTGGAGAGTCCAATTTTGATCAAACTAGTGGAATTGGAAAGAGGACGCATAGGGATACTGCATGTCACAATTTTAGAGCTTGGAGAGTTGAAATTTTAAAGATACAAAAAATTCAAGATTGAGGTGCTAAAACCAAGAAAAATAATGACTCAAATCAAGAAAATAGAAACACCTAGTAAGAAAAATTGGATGGAGGATTTGAAGAATGAGATCGAAGCTAAGATAAATGGTTTTTTATGTGCCATGGAAGATAATATCGATGGTATGGAAGCAAATTTGAAGAAATACATGGAAGATTTGAAGAAAGACATGGAAGGTTTGAAGGAAGGTGGGACAACGCTGCTACAAGGAAGGCCTCCTAATGACGAAAAGGCAGTAGAGGAAACTCATGATGAGAAAAAAATAAATTTTAATCATGATTTCATAAATATAACATTGGATTAAATACCCACCATATTCCAAAGATCGATATGGGGAAGTTTGATGGCAAGGATCCCATAACATGGATACTACAGATGGAGAAATATTTTGATCTACATGATGTGCAACTATTACAAAAGGTATGTATTACATATTTATATTTAGAACCGAATCAATTTTTATGGTATAAAGGGATTTGTTCTCATAAACCACTTCTCACCTGGTCAATTTTCATGGAGGAAATGATTGAGGATACACAGAGCAACACCTTCTTTAGCCAATTGATAAATATCAAACAAAAAGTTTCAATGGCAGAGCGCATTGAGGACTTCCAAAAATTGAATATAATGTTAAACGATATTCTAGAGAAGCATAAGATTTATGTATTCGTAGGGACTTTAATGGATAAAACTCAACATGAGGTTCGCCTTTGGGAACTTGATTCATTGGAGAAGGCATATAGGTTGGTAAGAAAAATTGAAAGAAAACTTATGGCAACAAGGAAGCCTACCACTCATAACTATAAAGATGGAAGTGTTGTTTCTCCTAGCCTTTCACCACCTACAAGGTTGAGACCAAAAAAATTGGAAAAAAATTAGAAAATGGGATTTACTACAATTGTGATAGAAAATACACTAAAGATCATAAGTGTGCTGAGAAGAAATTAATTTACATAGATAGGAAGACGAGAAAGAAAAGGAACAAGAAATGTCAAAAGAAGAAGATATACACCAGGAGCCAATCCCAGAGAAAGAACAAATGAATCTTACCATACCTTGTAATGAATTGACAAGAATTGTGACTCCTCAAAATCTCAAGATAGAAGGGCATATCAAAAATAAAAAGGTAACAGTGTTGATTGATTCTGGTAGTACCCATAATTTTATTCATTGTCAGATAGCCAAGAAATTGAATTTCTTCCTACATCTAGCACCAGAGTGTCAAGTAATGGTTGCAACTGGAGGAACCATAAATTTCTCTAGAAAGTGCCATAAAATCATGCTATCCATGGGACAATATTTCTTGAATAGTACAATGCTTTCCATTCTAATGGCTGGTGTAGATGTTGCACTAGGAGTTTAATGGATACAATCTTTGTGTACGATAGCTTTTAATTTTCAAGAAATTTTTTTTGGAAGGAAAGGAGGTTGAATTAAGGGGTATTGCAGGGAAACTGGGAAAGATAATAAGCTCTAATAGGATGACAAAGCTTCTAAAGAGAGAAAAATAGGGTGAAATTTCACAATTATGTTCACTAGAGGTACCCACATCGAAATAATCTATTTCTCCAGATATCCAAAAAGTTCTAGATAATCATTCCAAGGTATTTGAGACTCCCAAAGGCCTCCCACCTATTTGTGATCATGATCATGCTATTCATTTGATTCCAAGAAGTGTTCCACCAAACACAAGGCCTTACAGATATCCATATGCCCAAAAGAGTGAAATTGAACATATGGTTGCAAAAATGCTAGAGGTTGGTATAATTCAACCTAGTCAAAGTTTTTTCTCTTCTCCGGTGGTATTAGTACCCAAGAAGGATGGATCATGGTGCATGTGTCTAGATTATAGGGAGCTCAAAAAGCTTACTATTAAAGATAAATTTCCCATTCCTGTCATTGATGAATTACATGGAGCAATTTACTTCACCAAGTTGGATCTTCATTCAAGATATCATCAAATCAGAATGAAGATTGAATACATTACAAAAACAACATTTAGAACTCATGAGGGTCATTATGAATTTTTGGTCATGCCTTTTTGCCTTACCAATGCACCTTCTACATTTCAAGGTTTGATGAATTCCTTTTTCAAACCCTTACTTAGAAAATTTGTGTTCATATTTTTTGATAATATACTAATATACATCAAGTTTTGGAAGGATCTTGTTCAACAAGTTGACATGGTGCTCAAACTATTGGAGGAGAAATAATTATATGTAAAAAGCTCCAATTGTCTTTTGGAGTACAAGAGGTGGAATATTTGGGTACTTAGTAAGCTCATAGCTCATCTTATCATCTGGAATCTGATGGGAAAACTGTGATAGTGAAAAAATGTTTGGAAGGATATCTTCGTTTCTTTGTATCTGATAAACCGACATAATGGGTCAAGTGGCTTCCTTTGGCTGAATGGTGGTATAACACTTCCTTCCATACAACAACAAAAATGACCACATTTATGGCACTTTATGGATATCATCCACCGTCCATCACATCATCTTTAGAAGAAAATTATAAAGTTCAAGTAGTGGAGGATCACATCGAGCATCAACAACAAGTTCTCGAACTCTTAAAGGATAACCTCACTTTGGCGCATAATAGAATGAACCAACATGCATATCAACATCGCAACAAAAGAAGTTTTGATGTAGGTGACTGGATATTTCTACAACTACAACCATACAAACAAATGTCCCTCAATCAAGCTAAGAAGGATAATAAATTATCGCCAAAGTATTATGGTCCATACAAGGTGTTACAAAATATTGGTACTATGGCATAAAAATTGGAGCTTCCTGCATCTTCTTGAGTGCACCTAGTTTTCCATGTTTCATGCTTAATGAAGGTTATAGGTGAGAAGCTCCTAGTTCAAACAATATTGTCAGAACTTGATGAGGAAGGAAAAATCATATTGGAACCTGAAGCAGTCATGGAAACAAGAACCCGACAACTATGAAATCAATCAATTTTAGAGTATCTCATCAAGTGGAAGAACTTACCCGCTGAAGATTCTACATGGGAGGACAAGAATTTTATACAGAAGCATCCAGAACTACTCAAGCATTGAGTACACCACTTTTTGAAGGAGAGGGGCATGTTAGGTCACTATACTACTAGTGTAACCCCTTATTGTTATTAGTGCAACCCCCTTATTATATTTTTGTGCCCATGTAGTCCCCATATTGTTATTATTGTGCCCCATAGAAGCCCACTATTGTTATTGTTGTGTCGTTACACTATTAATGTTATGTCAGCTCTGATTGTATTATCACCCCTTAGACTCCTATATATAGAAAAGAGGTATTTTCATTTGTATCATCTAAGAATTGTTCATTTGTGTAATTTAAAGGAGGTTGTCCCCTAGAAGATGGTGATATTTAAGTCATTGGTCTATATTTTCTATCTTTTTGTGAGTTAGTTTATAACAAGGCCACATTGTAAATAAACAAAGGATTTACATATAATATTTGAAAAAATTGATTTACTAAGGATTCTATGGGGATGAATATGGTATCCAAGGGCGTGAAGAATGTTTTGGATTTCCTTCAAAATGAGTTTCATGACATGGATGTTATTGAGTGTTTCTAGAAATTTCTGTGTGGATAAGAAACCCAAAGCCATGAAATCAATTGAAGGGCGTGGAAAATCAGTGGTGTATGATGCTATAATCACCAAGGAAGTTGTTAGAAAGGTTTTCAAGGTATTCACTATTCCTAATTTTTTAAAGCTAAACAAGCTCAAGAACATAATTGGATCTAGACTAGCTAGTGCAATGGGAGGCTTCAATGCTCACACATCCAATAATTTGTACTATATTTATTGTAATATATATATAATATATATATATATATATATATAATATATATATATATATATATATATATATATATTGGTTGCAATTTCTAATATAATATTAGTTTAACAAAATTATAAAATATATTAGTTATCAATTCACAATAGTTTGTGATTATGCAGACAATTTGAGTACATATGAGTGTAATGTCCATGATGGGATGTATGAATTGTCATTCCCACATTTCCCATCAATGATTATAACCTTGGATGGGCTAACACTGGTTTTTCATCATCTCAAAATGACCCAATAGATGAAAATTCACTATGTTTGTCATCATCACTTCACAATGTATCATAGATGACCCAATCTACAGATTATATGCATGAATTTCTGGAAGACCATTCCCTCTACTTAACCTATGATTTATTGTGACAACAAGTGAATAAAGGAAAATTTTAAGTATGGGATATTCTTAACAAATATCTGTCAATTTTCCTTTATTCACTTGTTGTCACAATCAATCATAGGATAGGTATAGGTGACGAACTTCAATAAATTCATGCATATAATATGTAGAAAGTGTCATCTATGAGATAACATGAAGAGATGATGACAAAAATTGTAAATTTTCATCTTCGAAGTCATTTTGAGATGATGAGATAGACTAGTGCTAGCCCATTCAAGGTTATAATCATTGATGGGCAATTTTGGGAGGAAAATTCATACGTCGCATCATGGAAACTACACACATGTACTTAAATTGTCATCATAATCACAAATTGTTGTGATTAAGCATTGAAGTAGGAGTAGATAAAACCTAAATTATGAATGTGGTAGTGTATGGTGGAGTGGGATAGGCATACAAAGTAGTAGATGGTTGACTTATCATGGGCACAAATTGTGTAAAGGATTAGCTTAACACAATAATATGATTATAGGCTCTTGTTGTCCCTAGCAGAGTTAATTGAATTATAGTAAGAATTGATCAAATATATGTTATTATACATCCTCTTTGATCGACCCATAACATTGATTTGTAACCAAATCCATGGAAGGATATGAATATGAAGAAAGTGTCAAATATTAAAGAGAAATCAACTTAATATTTAACCTAGCTCTCTGCCCTAGATTTCTCAACATGGTAGGAGAGATAGGTTTTGAATTGAGGGCATAAAATAAGATCAACTTGGCACCATCTAATCTCAATAAGAGAAAATTCCCTAGTTTGAATTTGTGAAGGAAAGAAGAAAAAACACGTGGGCCTAATTACTAGCCCTAATTTCAGAGATAAGGTTGATAATATACACAAAAAGGAGAAAGGCGTTTTGGAGGGATATACTCCCTTTTCTTGATGACCTAATATCTAGAAGAATTTATCTCCCTAGACCGAACCTTTCAAACAAGAAAGTGGAGTTCTAGGCTCATTCTACCAACCCTCTTCTCTGTGACATAACCTCAGTCTTAATAAAGAAGAGTGAGATATTAAGGACTTTGATCTTGATGGAATGAAAGGATATTTGATGAGCTTAATAAATTCCAAGCATATTCACAAAGTAAGAAAGGGTATGAGGTAATTTTACAATATCTGAAGTCTTCAAAATTTCATGTTATTTGTATTCAAGGAAAGACATCACAAGGTATTCTTATTATATATCATCTTGGAAAGATGTCAAATATTCCTCAAAAATATTGTGAGTATTATTAAAGTATTCTCAACATAAAACTTTATTGTAAATCCTAGAAGAAAGTTGTCCTTTCTTATTTCACTAAGACTGAGATCCACTATCTATATATGTGCATAGAAATTCAAGACTGAGTTTCATTTTGAGCATTAGTATTGATACAAGAGGATCGAGACATATAAATTACACCTCCATATGAAAGGATCCTAAATTATTCTATCAATCCTTCGTTTTGGACAAGTTTTTAGTGATCATAGTCTCATGTTTCCCATTGTCACCTTTTCAAAGGGAGCCGAAAGCACTATTGAAAGAGGATATACCTGTGCATAAAAGAGATCCAATATTAATGGTATTGATTATTTCGTTCCGAGATTAATTCTTTTTGAAATAATTCCAATTACCATAATCTACACATGTGCATCAAGACACAAAAATTATGAGCACGATCCTTATTTATATTGTCATATGGCAAGTGCGTATCAGTTCTCTCATTGGTCAAATCAAATATGGGGTAATGGCCTAATTGGAAATGTAGAAGGAGTAATTTCAGTCTTATAAAGAAACAAGCCTAAATCTCCTCTTCTTCTTAGTATAAACAAACCTCAAAATGACATAAATTGAAACTTTAGTTTTCTTGAAAAGGGAGCCGAGCCTCCTATTCTAATTCTGAGCAAAAGAGACCTAGATCGAATCTATTAAAGTCACATCCAACTTATCTTCAAATCCATAGTCACCATTGATCAAGATAGAATTTGATGACATGTGTATGTGGCATAAGAAGACAATAATATTTGAGAAGGTTTTGTGATGAGATTGACATATAAAAATACACAGTCTGAGCTTATCCAAATCAATGAACTAACCTACATTGAAAAGTACATCTATTTGAATTCACAATGGTATTATTTTTGGAATAGTTTTTTAGTGTAGCTATATAATGTTGTGAACAATAATAAGGTCCTATGTTTGAAAGCCCTAATTAAAGGTAATTAGTCACATTGGAAAGAAAAAAGCTACAAGAAGTGGTAATGTCACAACATTTAGTGCAAGATAATTTTGTGTTTAGTCATTATAATACTCAAGTAAACATTTTGAATAGATTTTTAGGGATAAAGAATATTATTCCACTTGTAGTAGTCAACTTCGTGGGACTTGTGCATCACAAAATTGCAAGAAGAGAAGCAAAAATTCATTTATTTTAAAGAGATAACAATCCAAAGGCAGTAAGTAGGGTCATTATGACAATCATCTCTTTCTAGGAAGTTTTTTTTTGTAAACCTATCACTAAAGATAAGGAAATATTCAATTCAGTTCCATCATTGGAAAAAGTTGTCGTTGCATTAGTAGCTGAAAGTAATAACAATAATGCATACAAGATAGTTTTGTTGACATTCATTGCAACAACTTCTTGGGTAAAAGGGATATCATTGTAGACAACTCTCTACATATGTGCATCACTAATGAGTTACTAGTAGAGCAGTAGCATATTGATCCTAAATAAAGAAGAGGTGAGCAGATAGATACAATAAAGAATATCTTGAGCTAATGCACACCTTAAAGAAAAGTGATAAAAAGACCATTGCATCCAGAATAACAGGTCACTATGTCAAAGGTATGTATGATGTTATGGAACCAGCTCACAAAAAGATAGAAAAGATATATCAACGTCTTATAATTCAGCCTCTTCAAGGGGGAAACCTCCTTTACATTACACAAATGAACAATTCCTAGATGATACAAATGAAAATACCTCCTTTCTATATATAGGAGTCTAAGGGGTCATAATATAATTAGAGCCGAC
>APFE030154841.1:226429-243879 GCA_000404065.3 Pinus taeda | reverse complement strand
ATATATTTTTTAATGTGGTTCATGTACTTTAGTGACATGGATTATTTGTATTAGTCAGATCTACCATAACTATCATTTCTACCGGTTCAACCAAAGAACGTCGATTATTGAGATAACTGAATCCGTGACTTTTAATAATATAAATACTTTAACGACCATAAGTAGATTAAAGAGTATCATTAATCTAATAATAATAATTAAACTATAAAAGAATT
This sequence comes from Pinus taeda, assembly GCA_000404065.3. Classification (NCBI taxonomy): domain Eukaryota; kingdom Viridiplantae; phylum Streptophyta; class Pinopsida; order Pinales; family Pinaceae; genus Pinus; species Pinus taeda. The sequence goes on along the minus strand of APFE030154841.1, from coordinate 243,664 downwards.
AATATCATTAATATAAAATTATGAGAATGGAGACTTCAATCATCATATTTAAGTTGAATAAAGTTCAACGCCATTAGCTGAATTTGTCAAACTAGATATCTGAAATTTATGGCACAGAATAAATATCGCAAATCTATCTCTAATATGGCATGTAACACCATGAAAGTTTTGATAATATTTTGATATTTAAGTTGAATAAATTTATGATATATTTTACTAAACTAGCCTTTGTCAAAATATCAACCCGAAACGTCACGATTGTGGGAGATGTATTTCGCTAAGTTTACCATCGCTAAACTATTTTCTGAGTTCTCTTTAAAACGAATCTATCTCATCGTCGTATTATTCAATACGATATACATATTTAAACATGGTTGAATGAGCATTGCATCATTTAAATGATTCAGCAGATAGAACTAATAAGTTTGCCGATAATCCACTTATAGAATTATTCTATCACCACTAAGAAAGAATTCTCTATTACTAACTTATCGTACATATTACTTAATCTTTCCGGAAATAAAAAATCGTGCATATTACTTAATCTTTCCGGAAATATTTTTTTATAGCATTGTGAGTGCCTGCTTTCAGCATAGCAGGGACTATAGTGTTCCATAGGCCCGGATCTAGTATTAAATGGCTTTCACCAACTCATGCATTTAATGCTTTAATCAATGCTTAAAAAAATTACTCTGCTAAACCAAATTTTATCCAAATTTTAAGTTTATACCTCTTATTGCTTGAGAGATTCTATGATTTTTATAAAACTTAGGATTATTATGTAGGACTTTTGATAAAATTTGAAAATTACATTACTTCAAAAATGTTATAGATAAAAGTTTCAAAGCTATATATGTTTCAATCCGTAAAATCTCGAACTTTCCACAGCCCTGAATTTTATGACATCTGGATTTCATGTTTTACACCTGGTAATGACGCCTTCACATCTTCATTTAATCAAGTGAAGGCTTTGCTCTGCCTTCTTGACCTTGAACCCCTGGTAGCTGCAGAGGATATCTAGTCCCTCACTTGCCGAGGGAATGAGCAATGCTTTGTTCTGCCACTTATATGACGAGTGAGGAATGCTTTGTTCTTCCCCTAAGAGAACATCGTGGCATGCTAGAAAAATCCATAGATTTGCTTCGTCCAATGCAGTTGGAATGGAGAAATGGGAAATCGAGTGCACCAGATTCATGTTGGGAAAATTAAACATGCTAATAAATTTCAGAGCAGAATTAGTAAGTGAATTCAATTTACTTACTTTATATCTGTATCTATTTATCTTTTTCTATGTGCTTGATAAATAATCATTCATTCACCTATTTTAGCGATTCTTCATAAAGATGACCATTGTTGACAAGAAAAACCCAAAGAAATATTCTAGATTTAACCATTGATATTGCAAGACATATTATCATACACTTTTTTTTTGCAAGTCTTCTATGAAAAAATGATTGACCAAAAAATATGGGAGTTTTGCATCAGTTTTAATTGTGTATATAGTTTTAATTTGTGAATTATTGTGATGGCTATGAATCACATGTAAAAGTGGATAATGAAAATCCAATCCCAGATACTCAGTCATTAACTACACCATTGTGTTAACCACGCTTTGGGGAGTTTTAGTTACTACACCATTGTGTTAACCACGCTTTGGGGAGTTTTATTTACTTAAATGGTGATTGACTCAACAAGATATATGCTCATTGACCATAGTTCCTCATTTTATGAAGGATTTACAGAGAACTTTGGGGTGAGAATTTGTAGTGTTGGTGAATGCAGATGGATATGGTAGTATTTACATTTTTGACGCATTTATACATTATTAGTTGGTTTAAGGGTCAAATAGCTCTTTTGTGTAAATATTCATAACCACAATTTCTAGGTTTGAAAAGCTACTGAATAGTCCAGTATGGTATTTATCATGAGACTCAAACACTACATGAAGAAGAGATTTCAAAGATGGGTTGTTGACGAAGAGATTTCAAAGATGGGTTGTTGAGATACCATGTGGAAGAAAAGGAGACAAAATAACAATGCTCAAGACCATGTAGTGGAGGTCTTGGCTACTTATTATTCTGTTTTGTTTCTTATTCTATTTTGTTTACACGAAATGTTTTGCACAATTAAAAACTATGATATATCTTGAAGAAGTTCTTCAAATTTTACAATTCTTGTAGGAGAAAGGGAAATAGAAACCCTAAGACCACTTTTTTTTATTGTTTAACAAGATGCATATTCTTGTAAAATTTCAGTTTCTGGAATCTCATCCATCTGAGTGGCTAAAACGTCCTAAAGATAAGAATTCATGATAAGAAAAACACGGAATATTCCAAATTGAATGATCGATATTTCAGGAATGACTAGCCACAAAAAAATCTTAATACAGGAACTTCTTTCTTTTTGTAAAACAATTAAATGTTACTCTAAAGATTAGATTAAAAAAAAAAAAACCTGGAAATAAATGACTACATGAAGTTTAAAAAATCTTGAAATAGAAAGGTGATTAGTTAAACCAGGTAAAAGTACCGAGATTTTCTAGGGTTGAACCCTAGTTGCCACTTCCTCAATCAAAGACCTAAAATAAGTAGGCTATTTTCCTAGTTACGCCACTCCTATTCAATTTTTTTTATATTATAATTCCTCAAGCAAAGACGACCTCAAATAGGTAGGCTCTTTACCTAGTTACTCCACCCCTCTTCAATTTATTTTTTATTATGTTAAACTGACAACAAATCCATCCACTGCGGGAAGACGATGTAGTGTCGATCGACTGGGGCCAACACGATGAGATAAGAAGGATGGTCAACTATCATTTACAAAAGAAGAAAAGGGGACACATGTGGCTTACATGCAAGCCTGGGAGTCCACTATTTTCCCAAATTTGTTTATATATATATATATATAATTTATTAATTTTTATTTTAAATTTCAATATAAAATAATTATCTATAGCATACCTTACTTATCAAGTAAGCACGAGTTGTAATCCTTGCATACAGCATAGGATATCGACACAAAGCCATGGAAACCCCAACAATCGCTAAGCTATTCGATTTGGGCCAAGCCCATGGCATGCGCTCTTCAACTGCATTTAATCTCTCCAAAGATACCAATAGCATGGTACAACCTCAAGGACATATTATTATTCGGATCAAAGAGATTGAATTCCATATCCGTAAGGGGCCTGGTCTGTAGCACTGGTTTCAATCAATCAACACCTTCAAATGAAGCTTGCATTTGTTAGTACATTCAAGCTATGACCTTAAACCTTGCCCACAAGTGGAGAAACATTCTACCAAGAAGTTAGCAGAGGTTACTGTTACGACAATCATCTCCTTATATTCCATACTTTAGGACATCAAGAAAAGGATGCGGGGAATACTTACATTGCAAGGCAAGGCTCCCAATAAGGCCTTGAAAGTCACGTTCTGGGTGAATACTATAAGGCCTATAAAGATCCTCTTTGAATGTTAATTCTTCCTTCATTTGAGAATAAGGCCTTGAAAGGGCCTCCTAAACCCTTATTTCATGAAAGATAGGTGATTAAGTAAAAGTACATTTTGCTTCTTAATGCAGGAATAAGTAGGGAATTTTTTCCTCCTTTTGGGGCTCACTTGCATCGATGAACAGCTTTCCACCCTATCCTACTTTTATCTTTTAGTCACTGAACAACTTTCCACCATAACCTGCTTTTATCTATTCCTTGTCTTTTCTTAACAACACGACACACATCAAATATAATTAATTTCTATCCAACATGTTGAATCTTAGATAGAGCAAGGTGACATGTGAGGACAAGATACATTAATTTTTCTCAGGGTGATTTCACTATTTTTATATGGAAGTGAACTTTTCTGCTTTATTGATTATGTTAACTTGTTTTTGTGATTCAAATATATAATGGATTTAGACCAAAATGCAGAATCGGCAATGGAAAACTAACGGATAAAAAGGAGAAGAAGAGTGATGTTTACTAATAATGTTAACTTAATTTTGTGATTCAATTAGAGAAGGGATTTTAACCAAATTACACAATTGACAATGGAAAACTCGTGGATACAAAAGAGAAAGGAGTGCTTCTCCAGGATGCTTGCACTCATAGGGAAGCGGCTTCTTAGCGAACATCCATGATAGATGCTAGACAAGTGATCAAAAGATGGGCCCACAAATTTATTTATAATTGATCAATCACTTATGCCGTGGTGTGCTTATTTTACCTGCATCCCATAGACAGGCAGACGAGATTTCAATGAGGGAAGCAAGTTTCAGATCTCATCAAATTGTGGCACTGGTCCATAATCTCTTTCTCTCACATTAAATATTAAAAATATTAAATTAGTTTAGGTGGAGATGTGTTGACAGTTGTATGTTCCTTTGTAGACAGTTGGAGCTCTATTTGAGAAACACGACCAAAAGACAACACCTCGAGCTCTTTAGGCACGAGTTTGGTATGCAAACAATTCCTCCATTCTGATGAATCTTCATATATGTCCTAGTTTAGAAAATGAAACTAACAATTTTGTATATAAATTTGTTGATTTTGGAGTGAGCGCATAGCTCAATCTCCTTCAACAACAATTAGATTGAAATAATTTTACAATCCCATCTTCATGTTGATGTGGGTGAATATTTTGCGTGAATACTTCTTACATTTTGTTGTATTTTGTTTGAATCCCTATTATCATTCTTTGCTGGACTTTGATCTTTTTTATTGAACACAAGAAGTGCCAATTACCCTATTGCATTATTTACTACCCCTATTGCATTGTTTGCATCATTAAACTTTTGTATTATTGTTAGAAAGCTCAGAGAGAATATCAGGATCGAAGCTAATCCACTGAAGTTTTTCATGAGAATGGATCGAACTCAGGTTAGGCTAGACTTTTCCCCTGAGACAATACACTCCCTCAGAATTCTAGTGTTATGTGGTGGAGGAAAAGGAGTCTAATTCTTTACAGATCTATTACACTGCCAAATTTCACTTGCGCAACATAATTTACTATGGGTAATGTTGGGTCCGGTTTGCTGTTGTTGTAGTGACTCTATTAACTTTCACGAATTGATGTCAAAGAGTAGAAAATAGGTAGCAAGTAAAGTGAATAAATGTAAAATAATTTATATGAAGAAGTTAACTAAAAATAGACATGTATATAAAATAAGATGGTTCATTTTGGTCTAAATTACGATGGTTTATTTTAACTTAAGATCACATACAAAGATGCATAATACAAATATATTAAATACTTATTTAGAATAATAGTAGTGTAGATATATTGAAAACCTAGTTAGAATATGTGCCTTAGACTTCATGCTATTTTTTAAGGTTAAAATTGACTTAGTAAATTATTTCATTAATATATATGTTATTTCATTTCATCCTTTACCTCACTTAGTGTATAGTTACCACTTTATTTTGCTGTAATTTCTTCATCGTACGAAGATAAAAATAAATAAAATGATCTTCTAAAAAAGCATCAGACCTGTCCAATTTGAATCTAGGTATCCTCAGGTGCCACATTTACCATTTCACCATTAACGAAATTTTACTCTGCATTATCAGATTCTCTTGCAAAATCGGAAGGGATTGCCACTGCTTGCAGTCCTTGTTTATATGGGATTGAATCACATCAATTAGTTTTGATTGAATTTTTATTTTGTAATCTTAAATTTTAATGTTTTTTTTATTTTGCATCCCAAATTGTTTTCTAATTTTATTGAGATTTAATTTTGGATTGTTCGTCAATTTTAATGAGTTTTGATTAACATTCAATAGATTTTGAGACTTTTTGTGTTTCTCCCCTTCTTTCAAAAATACACTTTTAAATTGGTTTATGGATGTACCCAAAATGTTTTTAAATTGATTTATGGATAGTACTCCAATACACTTTTAAATTGGTTTATGGATATACTCAAAATGTTTTTAAATTGATTTATGGATAGTACTCCAAAATGTTTTGTACACATTTTTAGTTGAACAATTATTTAAAATGTTTTGTACACATTTTTAGTTGAACAATACAAAACAATTGACTATTTTGCTATTTTTCTTTAAGACAAAATTTCTATTTTATTTTAAGACAAAATTCCAAATCTTATATTAAATGTATATCTATTTAGTGATTGATTTAAAATGTTTTGTACACATTTTTAGTTGAACAATACAAAACAATTGACTATTTTGCTATTTTTCTTTAAGACAAAATTCCTATTTTGCTTTAAGACAAAATTCCAAATCTTATATTAAATGTATATCTATTTAGTGATTGATTTTATATTAGAGTGTTACCATCTTCCCTAAATTATGATATTATTGACTAAGATATTTCATTTCAAATTCTTATTATAACTTCCTTTGATCTCATCAATTAATTTAATAGCACTTCATGTTATAATTAAATCATCCATATATAATGAGATCTAAGAAACATTCTTGATTCTATATTTCTTTATGTGGCAATCTGAATTATTCTTAGTTTTGATCTACTTTGTTGGAAAAAGGAAATATTAAATTTAACATACCATAATTTATCAAATGATATTTCCCTTACTTTACAAAACATTTTGGTTGAAAAAATGCAGGTTTTGATCCTACTTTGTTGGAAAAAGGAAATATTAATTTTAACATACCATAATTTATCAAATGATATTTCCCTTACTTTACAAAACATTTTGGTTGAAAAAAATGCACTTCTTCATTCAATTCGCCACTCAAAAATGTTAAATTAACATCTATATTTTGTAAATTCAAATTCTAATTCAATGATTAATCTAATGTTGTTCATTCTAGTTTCATATGGAAACTTTTTACTAAAATCCATTCCTTGTTTTTATTAATGTTGTTCATTTTAGCTTCATATGCAGACTTGTTACTAAAATCTACTCCTTCTTTATCTTAATATTATTTTCATCTAGTATGGATTTAAACTTATATATACTACCATAAGCATTGAAATTACTATTTTGAGCTCATAGGAATATTATTCTTAAAGGATTTCATAGCTTACCAATATTTATTTTTAATTCTAGAGTTTTATTTCTCTTTCAAAACATCTATCTATTTATTATGATCTTTTGTTTGCTGAAACTTTATTCTTCTAACTTTGAGTCATCATAGCATAATCTTTATACTTATAGTTGTCTAAATTAATTTTATTGATTTATGTAATCACTCGTAAAGTTAATCTACTCTTTTTTGGTGTGATTTGACTACTTGTCTCTTCAATACCACATTGGTCATCGATGTGGCATTTTTATATATACATCTTGATCATGTTTTCTTGAACTCTATGCATACTCATGAAATCTACTATCTATACTTACAAAAACATATGAGTAATGGGACCATACATTTTGTAATCTTGATGGTTAACACAATAAGTAACAAAGATATATTTCTATTTATCTTTGAAATTCCCAAAATTCTCAAATGTTCAACAACGGGTTTATAACCATAGGGTGCTCACATTGAAATGGGATGGAATAAGAGTGCTTTAGCTTAAAATTCTGAAGAAAATGAACATATTCTTAGAAATATGAGCGCATTTCTTTTTTCGGTTCTAACCTCGAACTTATATTTGAGATACTCACATAATTTATTAATTTCACAGGTTAAAAAGATAAATCTTATACAAAAGAAAGGGAAGAAGGGTTTCCATTATTTCCCTAATCGGACCATGGTGGTTTTCCATTTGTAATATAGCTAGAATAAGTTTAGTCCTATCTTCAAAGTCATCGGTAGATATCATTTAGCTTCAAAGGCTTAGGAAGTTATCTTTACTTTCTTCTTTTTCTCTATAGGAAAGAAAATGTTCAATTTTCTTAAAAATTTATTCTTTTAAATTTCAAATTGATTATATTCCGTTAAGATGATTGTGAAAGTGGGACAAATCAAGGAATGAACCACACAATGGAGTCACAATAAAACATTAACACAAATATAGCTCCTAACTATAAAATAAAAATTGTAGAATATTTAAATCAATTAAAGATAATGATTCAAGAAATGAGGGGAACAAAGGAAGAATGACTATAATGATTCAAGACATGAGGAGAACAAAGGAAAAATGACAAGTTTGTTAGTCACATCCTTTGGTAGCATTAACATTATTACGTCAATTAATTAACATTATTACGTCAATTAATTGTGTCCATAGTGAATTGACAAATGTAATTGAATATACTGACAAGATGAGATAATTCTACTATGCTTGTATCTAGTATTATTAAAAAACAAGGTAAATATTTAATTATAGCCAAATAGATGATTGTGGGATTATTTATTAATGCTACATTCAACCAATAACTCATTTTAAGGAAGAGGCACCTTTACATGGATTGGTCACCATTTGATTTATGGAAAGAGAATTAGATGACTAGTCGGGTAATGATTTATAGTTTGTGACGAGACATTGGCTTATGGGATGGTTTGTGGCTCTTCTGGAATTGACCAAATATTATACATAATCCATTTGGAGGTCCATCACTCATATCCATAAGCCTAACAGCCCCTCCCATGTGCACCTTGGATTTAGAGTTTTTTTGAAGACAATAATATTGTAATAGCACTTCTTATACAAATCCTAGTGCCATGCAGTTCATTCCTAACAATAATTGGACAAAGATCCATTGGAGAAGTATCTTAAATTTCTAGGTGTAGGAAATTTGGGGCACACTTATTATAGACCATCATCTCCACATAGCCAAGCTTGCATTTCTACTTCAAGTTAAGTAGGAACACATCTATTCTTATTGTGGGCATACTTTTCATCGCCTAATAGAAAATCATATTCATGAGAGCTTGAGCTTTATGGATCAAGTTAGTACTTTTTAATTAATTTCAAGTCATTGGCTATGTATTTAATTGTGCAATTAACCAATATTAAATAAGCATAACTCTAAAGCACTTATTTCTTACTTTTTTCCTTTTTGGCGTGTGCACATGAAGGAGAGAATACACCATCTTGAGGATAGAGACGTTAGTTCTATTAATAGAGAGGTAACTATGACACACATGTATTCAAATTATTTTATCATTGTTTACTTCAATGATAACTTAATGGTATTTAAAAAAAAATTGTTTTGCAAATTTCCAAGCTATTTAGGAGAAATACATATAAATATTTTTTTGTTTACACAAGATTATACTAAGGATTTTTATAGACCATCTCCTACTAGTACCAATAGACCACTTCACACTTGGGCATATATGTTATATTAAATCTATTTTCAATGTGAGATTCACTATTTTTGTATTTTTATAGGCCATCTCCTATTAGTACCAACAGAGCACTTCACACCACTTCACACTCGGGCGTATATGTTATATTAAATCTATTTTCAATGTATGATTCACTATTTTTGTCTAGTTCAATTTGTTATGGTTGAATTAATCAATCATATTATAAATGTCTAGGCCATCATTTCTAGTAGATTCTCCTAATATACCCATTTAATTTTATTCTAAATGCAACCTATTTACTTTACTTTACATGACCAACTATATATATTAAGAATGAATTCATAATTTTAAAGCTTGAGATGATGTTTATAGCTTTCAAACGACTACGAACTTTTTTGGGTCATAGGGATTATATTTCTACTTATGATCATGTTTAAGGTGGCAAGATCTAACTATGGGGACTCCAGAGAAATATCATACCATATGCCCTCATATTGGGGGATGTATATTGAGGAAAAAATGACATAATATATTAAACATATAAAAGGGTAAAGAGTTTTTATATTTGTAGTTATAAAAAATGGAGCTCAAAGGAAAAATTATAAAAGGGTATAAAAATGTTAATAAAAAATTAGATACCTACAACATCTAGTAAAAGTAGAGTTTTTTTAAATTGGGAATGTGTATTGGGTTAGTATTGGTAGGAGGTTAAATAATGTCATTTTTAGAGGTATTTCACAATACTTAATCAAATTAAGGGTATTGTTTAGTATGCTACTCATGCACTATGTCATATGTTCATTGAATGAAGGCCCCATTAATTTAACCCTATTTCTATAGGAAATAATCACACACCCCCTCTCCCAAAGAGCCAAATATTCATGATGAAGGCATTAAATCCCATACAATTTCTTAAAACCTCCCTAGGTTGCCTATTGGAAACAAGCAAAATACGGAAAGAGAGAAAGAGTTGAATTAGTATTTTAATTTTTTTAACCATTATTCAGCCCATCAAACACATTCAACCAAACAAAAATTCACTAATCACATGAAGTTTCAAAACTAGATATTTACATAAAAACCCATATAAGAAAAACTGCAAATTCTTTTTTATTATAAGGTAATTGCCAGCACTCACTCCAAATTACATCAAATTATGTAAATACCAAATTGTAGGAGGTTATGACCAGCTTTTCTTTCTTTCGAAACTGAAGGACTAATTCCTTGATCGTTACACACCAACCTGAAAAAAGACTCAGATTCCAATCCCTTCATCGGCTAAGCACCTACTTGCTCAAGAAAAAGGACTCAGACTCCGATCCCTTCATCAGCCTACTCAGACTCCAGTCTCTTCATCGGCTAATCACCTACTTCACCTACTTGCTCAATCTATTTGATCCATCTTTTATGAATTTTAAAACTCAGATCTACGAACTATATATGTTCAGGAGCACAGTACAGATCAATGCGGGAAACATTGATATCGACACCATTTCGTCCCAGCAGGGCCGAAATGTATCCATGGCGACTTAAACATTGTTGGGCTACCTAACAGAGAACACCCTCACACAGCACGGGATAGAGCAAAGCAGCAGGAGCCTTCAATTTCATCGTTGCGACAGGGCCGAGGAGGATTTCGAGAAAGTTCGTTTGACCCATCTCCTAAACCGAGAGTTGGTGTTCTTACGCGCACCAGGACTACTAATTACTCTCCTGTACGTACGACGATCTTCATGTCGATGGGCAGAAGCAGCGCAGGGCGCGAGATTCGATCCGACGCTTCCGCTGTGATAGAAAACTTGATTTGTCGAAATCTGAGGCAGCTTCAACATATTTTTCGATAAAACACCATCTGCAGCAGCATGAACATTATTATTAATGGCGGGAGTTGATCTGCCAGATCCGTGTGATTCCCGGGGAATACAACCGTCGCGCCATACAAACCCCGATGACCCCTCCCTTCTAAACGACAAGGATGATCTAGTTAAGGAAGAAGCCATTGGATACCAAACAATATAATACAGCCTCCTCCCTCCCGTTTCCTCCTATTTAACAGTGGGCTCAGGGAGCATGACAGATTTGAGGGGCGAGGAGGTAATCATTGTAAAAACCCACTGTAATTTGCTATACCTTTTATCTGCTTCTAGAAACAAGGCGCAGGAAGATTCACCACCCGCTGCGAGGACTTTCTTAGTTCAATGTCACACGAGTATGTAACGTTTACGCTAATTTAGGTCAGCCGGAGCCGTCACACTGGACTCACGTTTTTCGGTTAGAAGTTAAATTGTTTGATAATATATTTCACTACATTGACCATTACGGAAATATCAAGATTTAAGTTTCTTGTGTTTACATGACTTCGGTCATTTGCCTTAGATATGCAGAAAAGGGGTATGCAGAATATATAAGTTCCAAAGTGGTTTAACGGTTAATAATTATCCATAAATGTCATTTGCCCCTCTATTTAGATTTAGTGAGTTACATGATTTTCACCAAAAAGATATATATTTTTGAAAAAAATAAATATTTAAAACGAAGTATATCTTCTATTATATTCTCAAAGAATAAATTAAGCTTTAAATTTCTCAAACTTCACCTTAAAATTTACCATTCCTTAACTTAATATCAAATTCATTGCTGGGATTATAATTTTTCAATCTTAAATATCAAAATTGGAATCATTATTCTCATAAATTTATTCAACTTAAATATTAAAATATTATCAAAACTTTCATTGTCTTACCTGCCATATTTGAGATAGATTTGCGATATCTATTCTATGGCACAATTTTAGATATCTATTTTGACAAATTCAGTGAATAGTGTTGAACTTTATTTAACTTAAATATGATGATTGAAGTGTCCATTCTCACAAGAACCAATGTCAATTCCAATGTCAATTTTTATCTCGCATGAAGGATATCTTTATCTAAGTTCAAGCTATTTTGATTTAAATATTAAAAATGGAAATTCTTCAATCTGTTTGTATATATATATAATATATATATAATATAGTTTTTAATTATTTTTTAAATTTATTTTAATTATCATTCATATCAATAAGAATAATAGTATAAGAAAAATTACATTTTTTTATTATTCAACACTGTTACATTGTTATTTTGCATTTAAAATCTTTGTTTCATCATTTTTCATTATTAAAATTATAAACAATATTTATCATCTCAATAAAGTGAGTTAACTAGGCAAATTTAAAATTAAGGCATCTTTGAAATGATTATATTAATATTAGATGTATTTACATATTACTAGTAAAATTAATTATATGTTCGACATATTTTCTTTGGCCGCACACTACTAAACTAGTGTAGATCCATCTTAACTCTAGATCTATCAACTTCTGAGATGGATAAAATCTTTGGATGTGTAAACCTTTCCTCAAGTTTTGCACTCAAAAAATAAGTTTGCACCTCAAGAACTTTGATCACTCTGCACCCTTGATCATGAAAGTGAGTGTTTTCGATATGTTTTACTATGATTATATAATTAGCTTATAGTAAAAAAAGTTAACATGAAATACAAGAGGTTTCTTGTGATTGTTATAAACATGAGCGAAAATCACGTTGTTTAAACCATACTTCACTACTATTTAGTATTATCTACAAATCTTTAGATTAACTTAGCTTTTTAGATGGATTACATCAATTAGTTAGATCTAGATAGTTCATCTCTAGATATTATAAGAGATTTATAATAGGTTCTTTAAGAAGAAATAATTTGTATAAGTATGTGTTTTATGAATTAATGATACATCTTTTATGTTACTCATTTTTTAGACTGATCATATTATTGGTTGACTATCTTAGTGTTTGGTTTCTCTTTCTAAATTTTTAATGATATTATGTTAAAGTAGGCTTAGATTTCTTTAAAATTGGGAAAAAAAGTTAAGCATTATTCTATTGGTTAGAAAATGTGTGGGGTTTCAGTGTGAGATAGAAAGGTGTTTCAAAGTGAGGGGAAATAGCTATAAATGAAGCTATATTACAACATGTGTAGAGCCCTAAAGTATAGCCACCTAATCCCTTATTAGGTTGAATAAATTTGGAGTAGATTTTAGAAAAAAGGAACTACTAACCAATCAATCAATAACGGTAATATAATTTTTTGTATGCAGAAAGAAAATGGGTATTAAAATCTACTAAGAAATATTTTACCCAATTGTCATTATTTCTTACCTAGTTATCATAATACAAGCGTTCAATTAAGTTATAATTATTTGTTTAGAGTAAAGAAAAAGAATCAAAATGACATGGAAATTGTCAAATATATGTTGAAGGCAACGAAGCGTTAACCACCGACGTATTAAGAACAATAGAATTAAGACATTCACTCCTTAAAAGATTACTTATATAAACCTTCTTTACTAAAATATTTTAATATATAAAAAAAATGGGATCAATGTATTAAGAACAATGGAATTAAGACATCCACTCATTAAAAGATTACTTATATAAACCTTTTTTACTAAAAATATTTTAATATATAAAAAAATGGGATCGTATATTACAAAAGAAAAAATGATATCATTTTATCCTTTATTTGTATATTTAAGAAAAGTTAAAAGAAAAAGAAAACGTTGGCTTAGTAAAATTAAATATTGGGTTATTGAAAAAACAAGGAATGATTCACAAAACAAAGAAATTTAAGAATAGTCATAGGCCCAATTCTCATAGTATGAAAATGAAGAATTTCATTTATTTTTATGAACGTTTGGATAGTGTAGTAAGTGGTTTCATAGAAAGAGATTGGGAAAACTTATGGTAAAAATAAAAAATGCATAGAGACAAGTTGTTGGTAAAAATAAATAGAAATATTTAAATTTATTGGTCTTATTTAGCAAGGGACAAAATATTTATTTCCTAAGATTATATAAATTGATTGTTCCATATAGGTTTAGAATATTATCGGTAGTATATCAAAGCACAAACAAAGTAAATAATTCCAAATTGTAGACAGACAAAAAGAACACTTAAATTTTCCATATGAAGAACACAAACTATATAGGTCATTTTATGACATAAAGCGAGAACATTGACAATAAACATTGAGCACACTGAGAAAACATTTCATATCATGAGGTCATTGAAAATGTTCATAGAAGAATTATTAAAATATTTTATATGATTGTAGAAGCCATAAAGGAGTTTGAAGGTATATCACAACTACTTGTAGAAAAAATCATAACATCTTTCTTGAAACATGAGACTAGAGCTAACATAAGTAGTGACTCATTGGAAATTGCATTTCAATCTTAGACAATTATTAATAGAGAAAGAGATGGAGGAAAGTAATGAAGAGTTTTCTCTCATGTAGAATGCAAGTGAGCATCTGAACAAAACATATAGTCACATAATTTCCCCTAGGACCAAAGCAGAGGATTCATATAATATAGTTATATATGGAGTAGCCAAAAGTCAAAAATACAATGTTATTACTACAAAAGTTTGGTCACCAATAAAGTGATTGCAAGAGAAATAAATCAAGTCTAAATATAGACAAATCTATGGTGATAAACACTAATGAAAGTACATTGGAATCTATGCTCCATTCGTGTCAAGTATATGAAGAATGCAAGAATAATTGTCTCGAGCTATCACATCACATGTAACAAAATCATGGTCCAAATTTTAGGTAATTCATTGAAAAATAAAGTAAAATTAGTGAATGAATATCTAGTAAATGTATAGGGAAAGGAAAATATCTCTATTTTGACCCAGAAATATCATAGGAAGATATCTAAAATCTATATTTTATACATGGTTTCACATTACATGAACAATATAGGGAAAATAAGTCAAAAAGGGTATATAGTAATATTTTAAGGTCCCACATGTACCATTTTAGACAAGCCACCTAGTAAGATACTCATTGCAAAAATACAAAATGCTTCCATCAATAATGAGGAATCTTAATAATTCATAATCATATGTATAAAATGTTTCACGATTAGATGTGTCCTAGCTTAATCAATTTAGATATGGTCATCTACTTTAATAGCCTTAGTATTTTACAAAAGTAATATATCTTCAAATGTCTCCCCATGATAAATATTCAAGACATCTAATGAGAGTTCGATTCTTGTTAAGTGACATACAGATATTTCCCATCAACTACTTCCTATAGATCCAAGTAACCTTTTGAACTGGTACACACATAGTTCTTTGGTCCAGCGTAATCACAGTAAACAGGGAGTATAACAAAAAAAAAATCCTAACATTTATCAATGTTTTTTTTTGTTTTTACCTATTAATGAATTTTCCTAGAGAATGGGATATATTTTATTAAGAAAAATTAAAAACCATTTGAAAATTCAAAGAATTCAAAGCCATGGTTGAGAGAAAGAGTGGGAAGCATATTAAGGTACTCAGGCTAGATGGAGGTGGTCAGTATGATTCCAAAGAATTTGAATCACATTGTACACAAGAAGGAATCACAAGGTAATTTACAATAAGGGAAAATTCCAAAACAAAATGGAATAGGAAAACGAAATAATAGGATCATGATGAACAACACTAGAAGTTTACTTAACGCTAAAAATCTATTTAATGAATTTTTGGTATAAACAATATCTAACCAATTTCTAACAAAGACTTTGAATGAAAAGGTTTTTCAAGAAACTTAGAATAACATGAAATCCAATACATTACATTTTAAGATTTTTGGTTATCTATCATCCAATATATCACATTTTAGTATTTTTGGTTATGTAGCTTATACACACGTTCTAGAAGAATTAATAAAGAAACAATGAAAATTATATATTTGTTGGTGATAGTGAGTGGTACAGCACAGATAGATTGTACAACCCTCTTAGCAAGAATTTATAATAAGTAGGGATGTTAAACTCTGAAAAAATCAATCAATAGATGATTAGTTTAACAAAATAGTTGGAAGTTGGATTACTTTTTCATAAGTAGAACAAGTGGATTCTAAAGGGCATCAATATTTTCCACCAAGTCTTAAAATTAGGGATAAACATAGAACATTTAAGACAAGAAATACGAATATTTCATAATATTTCTTCTAATATTGATTCAAATCCCACAGTAGCCTCTCAATTGAATAAAAAAAACAAGTTTGAGAGAAATTTATGCACTACATCATGATGTGTATTATTAGAAATCATACTTTGTCTTATTACTATGTCATCTAATATATTTTGAAGAATAAGTCGACAAAAAAAATGGGTTTGAGTTATGAATAAAGTAATTATGCAATTGAGAACAACCTCACATAGTATGTTGTAGTTCCACTCATAGGGAAAGTAAGTGTGGAAGTAAAATGGGCTTATAGGATAGAATTTAACGAGAAATGGAAATTTAAAATAAAAAATACAAATTTTTTTCAAAAGGTTTGTTCAATAATATAGCTTTGATTATGCAAAAAAAATTCACCAAGAATAATGTTAGACATAATTAGAACATTTTAGAAATGACAACTCAAAATAATTGTTTTGCTTATTAAAAGAATGTTTAATCAACTTTTTAAATGAATTTTTGGAAGAGTAACCTATCTTAATTGGCCACCTAAATTTGATGTCAAGGATTAAAAGAACAAAATTTATAGGCTAAAGAAGGAATTTTAGGGTCCACAATCTTCGTATAGTTACATCAATTCCTATTTGTTTCAGAATGAGTTCAATAAGAGTAGTAATGAACCCATAATTTACACCAAACTAAATTAGTAAAGTAGCATTATATATATATATATATATATAGAGAGAGAGAGAGAGAGAGAGAGCTCTTTCATTTAAAAGTAACGAAAGACAATTACATATTCATAGATCAATGAGTCAATGTTGGTGACATGATGCCACATAATACTAATAATTGACCATAGAAACATGATGTTAAAGAATTGACCAAAAAGAAACATGAACACAGATCAAAACAGGATCAAAAGGAAAAACTGCCAACAAAAATACCAATCTAGAACTTGAGCCATCAAAACCAATCACAAAACAGATAGAATCGAGAGGAAGGAAAGCACCCAGGAGAAATCAGGTCCGTGGGAAATTTCCAGGTAGGATATAT
>APFE030154841.1:187484-223306 GCA_000404065.3 Pinus taeda | reverse complement strand
GTATGTATGTATGTATGTATGTATGTATGTATGTATGTATGTATGTATATATAGTGGTGGTGGTGTAAAAGTAACCATTAATATGGAGTTTGAAATGATTGACCTTGGCCTTATGAAGTATTTTCCTGAAATTAAGGTTGAAAAATTTGCATAAAGTATTTTTATTCTTTAGTATAAGTATTACCATGATATTTTGAAATGGTTTAGAAGGGATAAAAGAAAACTAGTCGATACACCAATTCCAATGGGTACAAAGTTATGTGAAAAATGTAAAGGGTCAATAGTTGATCTTACTTTGCACAATAAACTTGTACGTAGCCTCATGTATCTTACAACTACTAGTCCAATTATCATGTTTGGAGTAAGCTTATTTTTTATACACGGGGTCTCCCAAAAAGTCACATTCAAAGGTCCATAAAAGAATCTTACAATATATTGCAAATACAACAAATTATGGAATCTAGTATTCTATTTCAAAGCACAATACTATTGTTGGGTACATAGGTAGTACATGTTTAATATCATGGAAATCCAAAAAAAAATCTACTATCACAATATGTTTAGCTAAATTGATCCAGGTGGATGTTGGTGGCCACCCACCTATCCCATTTGGACCCCCACAATTGTCTCTTTCAGCATTTTCAGTTTCCTTAATTGTAGCACAACTTACTGTTTTTAGCAGTTTTTCGGGTCCTGAACTTCCGGAGCCGTTTTGAGGCCCTAAACGACGTTTTTTGGGGAATCCAGGGGCAACATGGGTTCATGCAATGGACCGATGTTGATGTTGCCCGTTCCAACAATGGTAGTTCTCAGATAGATCTTTCTAACGAGCTATCATACGCGTCACACGGAGATCGTATGCCAAAGTTACGACCCCGGGAAATTGATGTACCAATTTACCCAAAACGGGGCCCACAATTTGGCGTTTCATCTTCTAAGGGTCCGTTTTGGAATGTGAAGGGTTTTCCATTGTTTCTCAATAATAAATAGGCCTTCGAGCCTCATTGTAACACAAGTTCGGAACAGTTCAGAGACATGTAGCCGCACATCTCTTTTCAGAGATAAGCTACCATCGTCCTAGCTGGTTTATTTCCAATTCTGGTTGTAAGCATATTTCGGTATTTTCCATTAATGAAATGAAGTGTTATTTCCGTTGCATCTCTTTATTTATGGTTATCACATCTCTGTATTTATGGTTGTCTCTGTAATCTATTGCATTCCTGTTTAAATCCGGATCATAAATAAAAGTATGTATCAACTATATCAACATCATGTTACATTTTATGATTAAGAAAACTCTTAAGTAATCTTGGATATGAATAAAAGAAGCCAATTTCTATAGATTGCAACAATAGTTTAACCATTTCATAATCTAAAAATTGTGTGTTTCATCACAACATTAAATACATTGACACTTGCTATCATTTTATGGATGAGTTTGCTAAAAATATCAACATCATTCCACAATTTTGTAAATATTAGGACCAATTTTTGTAAATATTAGGACCAATTGGAAAACAATTTATGCAATCCATTGAAGTGACATGGTTTTGAATATTAGGGAGAACACCGAGGTATTTCTTTTGTTGATATTGGTAATACTTGAAACTAAGAGGGTGTTAGACACTGTGATTTTCTTGCTAGTTAGTGTTGTCTAACAATCTCTAGAAAATATTAGTTTCTAATATTGACTATGTCAATTGGTTATATCTACATAGATACTATCTAGATATTATGAGAAAATTATTGTATGTTTTTATAGAGAATGTGTGTGTGTGTGTGTGTGCATATACATATATCATCTTCTAAGTTAATCCTTTTTCATTCTTTTGGTTGATTATCTCATTGTTTTGTTGGTCAGTCTAACTTTGTCAATAAAAAATATATGACATACAAATTTAAGATGAAATAAAATTTAAAAAAATAAAATGTTGTAGAGAAACCATTTACTCCAATTTAAAAAAAAAAACTAAAATATTTTCTTTCAATTTCAGCTAACTCATAAAGAAAATATATATTAGTATTAAATAAAAATTAATTTTCACCAATTCCATAATAACAAGGCTATACAAAATTCTTAAAACATTATCTATAATCTTTATAAACTAAAAGATAGTAAGTGGAAAAATATTTTAAAATACTATGTTTATAATATTTCACTTATATACCAATTTAATTTAAAATATTTGTTATTAATCTTTCAAAATTATATATATCAACTATTTTTTTTTAAGTTTTTTTATGATATAAATAAACAAAAACCATAATCATACCAAAAAAATATTTAATGTCTGAAATATTTTCATTAAATAATAAATTAAATAATAGATTAACAATGTATTGGTGGTATTATTCTAAAATATGTAAGTATAAATGAAGTGATATATCTCTCAATTCAATTTGAATAAAATGGAAAAAAGAAGGTGTAGCCAACATTCTAGAGTAGATATAAGATATATAAATACATAATCAATCATAAATATAATCTATATTTTTTATAATACTAAAATATTGAAAAATAATAATTTTATTGTAAAATGCTAAATCACTATATTTATAATATTTTAGTTTTACTTAACAATTTGATTTTTAAATGTATTAATAATACTAATATTTTTAAATTATTAACTTATATGAATTTATCAAAATATATCCATTCTTAAATATTAAAGAAATTAACATTTTAATTAGTTAACTTTTTAAGTTTTTCTATTAATATAAATAAACAAAAACCATAATGATAAAGTTAGATATCTAACATCTTAAAATTATTTTAACCATTTTCATTAAGCAATAGATTACACTGTATTAGCCGTACCATTCCAAAATGTAATTACACATCAAATGATATATCTCCGGTTCAATTGGAATAAAATGAATAAAAAGTTGTCGGCAACACTCTCACATAGACGTAAGATGTGTAAATAAATGATTAACCTTACAGCAAGATTGTATATTTCCGTAGAAATGATACGTTAATCTGATTTACCGTGAATATTTTTTTGCCATTGACAGCCCTATTGTCCTTCTGGCCTAGATGGTTGGTAATGAGCCACGTGTTAAAGTTCATATCTTTGTCTTTTAATCTTCTTTGATTGATATCTTAAAAATGAAAGGGTAATCTGATTACCATGAACAGTATCTTCTATATTAGTTCCTATTTAGATTTCTAACCATGTATCCAAGAATCTAGCAATGTCACTCATAATTGGTGCAGATCACCAGTGTAGAAACTGATCACGTTATCGTCCTTCTAGTGTAGAAAGCTCATAGATTGCTCCTGTTTGCATGTCGATTACATTCCAAACTACCCCGTTTTCTCCTCGCGACAGGTGGCATGACAGATTGGACGAAGCCAGGCACGTAGTCGTCCTCAAAGCCCACTCTATTTGATTTCTGCTATAATATTCTAAGCTCATTATGAACTATTGGTATATTTGAGAATATTACTGAATATTTGTGATGGAGTTATAATGAAATCAACTTGTCAAGTAAAAAACACAATTTTTTCTTTGAACAAACAAATTAAACTATGTGCTTTAAATGCAGAATTGAGGGAACTATATGAATTTTCTATGTATGTCATAGCTCAGAATTGAGGGAACTATATGAATTTTCTATTTATGTCATAGCTCATGTGCGTTAGAGGTTTGAAAAGTTGTGAGTAGTTGATCACGAGATACGAACGCCGCCTCTATTGAATTGATTACGTACTTTGAATCCGTTGACTTTATGGTCAGATTTAGATGGTAATGAATTTATATTTGACTTTTTCTACCGACTGGGATGCAGACATCTTTCCCTCGTATTACACTCGAACGAAATTTCCTGTTCATATCTTGACCATTCGTCGCCGTAGTGACCACTCAATTAAAATTTGCAGTAATTTTTAAATGGGATAATGACCTAGAGAGCCACCAGGCTTGAAATGAGGCAACACAATTTAAATTAGTGGATGGGGTATCGATCAAATATTCCACGCTACTAAATGAGCTGACAGCGACGCATACCGTCATAATTGAATAAATTTCAATTCATTACAAACAAATAATAAATCCGTTTCCATTTTCAACGCTTCTGTTATCAAAATTTCAGATCAGCTCAAACAAAGTAAGGTATGTGCTTTAGAACGCAAAAACAAAGAACGTGGAGAGTCCACTTACTACGACTAGGTTAGGTTTAAAAGACGCTATAAATATCATCTGCGTGGTCAGCATATGAAGAAAAATTGTTTGGTACACACTACTTTTATGTTAATTAAAAAGGCATATATCTAGAAATATAAATAACTTTTCCCTTATATGTTTTTCAAATAATCGATTCTACCAAAAAAACTACAAAGGATAAAATGCTCCACCAAACCAATGAGAATCAATATGCTCTACTGAAGCTAACTCCTAACCCGGAACCAACTTCACACCTAGAACAATTTTCAAGAAATGATCTTACCAAGTCCAACCCTAAACCATTATGACCTCAATAGGTTGAGTTGTGGGCTTTAACTGAGTACACCTAGAACAATGTTCAAGAAATGACCTTACCAAGTCCAACCCTAAACCATTATGACCTCAATAGGTTGAGTTGTGGGCTTTAACTGAGCACAAATGCTTCAGTTGGAATTTCACTAGCTAGCCAACTTAAGAATTCCATACCTGGCAGCATCCTTCCTCCCTCAAAAACATCTTGTCTAAAGGATTTTCTTGCTTACAACTTTCTTCTCCTCTCTTGGGCCCCCTTCTAATCAAGCTAAAAGATAACAAGGTTGCTAGAGGTTTTCTTCCATCACCCCTCTTGGATCCTTTTTCGATACTGAGATAATTTAACTCTAGGGAGAGGAGATTGGGCAAGAAACTCTCTCTGCCCATAATTGTGCTTCAACTACTTGGAATATGAAACTCTCTTCTTGCATTACTTTTCCTGTAACTTTATGGCTGATTTTTTTTTTTTTATTAATGAAATTAAAAACATTCATGTTCATAGCTTATTCACATCATACCTTTTAAGATGGTCCATAGTATGAAAAGTAACTTAACATAGTAACTCAAATATTTACACATTTACCAAGGGCTATTACAATTCCACATGAATACCATGTGAAAAATCAAATATTCTCTTAAACCTAGAGCTCAAAAATAGTTGATGACTCAACATACTTAAGTTTACTTGAACTAAACATATAACTAGACATGTACAAATGAGGATAGTTGTGAGTATTCACCTAGAAGGTGGTGAAAACAATTGGACATTTCTAGTTTAGAAGATGTGGGATAACATGGAAGACAAATAATGTCAATGATGGATTTCCTGGTAGTTTTGGCACACGAACATATGATCTAAAGCACAATACACATAAAAAAATTATGAAGTTTTACGACTATGAAACATTGAGACAAGTGGTGGGATCTAAATACATCATTGCTAGAATGTCATTAGTCACCAAGATCAATTTACCTATATTCTTTATGTTTTTAAATAACCTACATTCCACATAAAAACAATAGGGAAAACCAAAATTTCTCTTAAACCTCAAACTCAAAAATAATTGATAACTCAAAAAACTTATATATACATGGAAAGAAAAAATAAATAAATAAATAAGACAAAAAAAACTAGAGATGTACATCTTCGAATGAAGATAGTGGTCACTGTTCACCTGGAGGGAGGTGAAAACAAGTACCTGAAGATCTATAGTACAAGTACCTGAAGATCTATAGTTTTGGAGCCTATGGGCTAATTTGGAAGACAAATAATATAAATGATGGATTTTGGGGCTGTTTTGGTAAACAACATGGTTTTATTAGGATCATATTTTTACCTAACATATCACCATTGGTCAGGCATGCGATTTTAGAAATGTTTTCTTGTAAAATATGTTAAAATTATAAACTTCTTTCTTTGTCTAATTCTAGTATACGTTGTTGTTAATTATTTTAACCACATTTTCCATTTAAATTGAATAAAGAAATTTTCATATATGTCTAATTAAAGTTACTGTTGTGTATACGTTTGGTCTTATTAATAGGAGAAAGTGTATTTTCTAAAGTTTTTTCAGAAATTTCTCTGATTTATGACCTCGTATTACATTATTTATATTTTTTTATATAAATTGAATAAGAATGTTTTTTATTGGACTTTAATAAAGGTAGGTGATATGTTTTTTATGATTTTTTTTATATTAAATTGTGTTTTTTATAATAAAAAATATAATATATAATATTCAAATTTATAAATCTAGATGGGGCACTAAATTCTAGAAATGGTTAGGTGAGATATTATTATCCCACAAAACCCCATGCAAGTGGGATGTGGAAACATGCTCTATAGTGGTTTATTAGATCACATGTAGTAGACATGGGAGCTTATTTAGTTGGCTCTAACAATTTTCATGAAGCCCATTTTCAAACTCCGCAACCAATATTTGGTGGTGAGACATACAATCAAGGATAAGATCATATCTAGGATGGATATTCAATCACCTGAAGAGCCTATGTTTTCGTCCATTATTATAAATCATGCATTCATTTGATGTCATGCAAAGGGGTCATGGTCTAGTTTCCATCTCAAGGAGTTTGTTCTTCATCACTTCATGCAATGTCCCAAGCCCAGATTTGTGTCTTAGCGAAACTGCTTAGGGAAGGAGCCTCAATAATTCACAAAGTCTAATATTTTTCTTACCTTCTATGTTATGGTTCATTGTTATGCCTCTTTGGTTATTATTAATATTATTATTCTACACTTACACTCATATTGGGAGCTCCATTGGGGGAGTGGCAATAAATATAGGCTCGTTACCAATGTTTTCTAGGATTTTTTTGACTCTTGTCTCCTAATGCAGAAGTTGAGATTGAAAAGGAAACAACCACACTAGATATGCCCAAAATTTTAAGTTCTTCCTTACTTATGGGTCATGGAAGGTGACAAATACTAGTCATGTAGGTTTATGGTCTTCTCCATTGGGCAAATTTTTGTACTTGTCATTATTTCAATCTTTATGTCATACGTTATATTTGGACATGGTGAAGGTGATGGGATTAGGTATGGGAAAGGGATTTCATACTCTACAAAAGTCACTGACAATACTTGGGTACATTGTCTTAGACCTCCTTCTAAGGAATATTTTGTTCATAGGCTATTCTCATCATAGGACTAATTCCTCTATGAATTTTTCTTCGATTATGCAATCTTGTCAATCTAATTTGAGCCACAAATTGCTCGGAAGAAGGAACTCATGTTGCATTAGGAATGCTCGCATTCATTATGGAGCAACATAATCTCAATAACATGGGTGTACTTAGGACCAACCAAGCACTATAAGATCAATAACTTCATTTATAGAACTCACTCCACAACCATTGTAAGTAGAACTATATTAGGTTGAAATGGAATTGCCAAATCAATATCATACACTTATAGACATTGAAGTGTTGTAAAAGGCTGATAATTGGGTTCTAGATATAGGTCATTCTGTGGAATATAATATCAATACGTGTACAACATGGATATTTAGTAACACCTCAAATTTCTCCTAGGAAGAGTGTCGATAGACATAAATGAATGGAAAGAGGAAATTCTTCTCTCTTTGGATTGAATGCAATGGAAATTGACAATAATGGATCTAAGGCTAGGTAACATTCAAAAAAACATGGGCATCCCTCCTAAACTAGATTTCTTTAATGGAAGCAACAAGGAGCCCAACCAAGTAGAATCCATTGATTCAAATAACTCTTCCTAATTTTCTTTTAGTTTTCATGGTTTTACTCTTATGCACCACTTTTATAATTATACATCTACCATGGGCCTAAGAAAGATTTCAGTTATAGAGAATAGGGTTGAATTTTTATCTTCTAAAATTCTACACCTGATAAAGCCTTCTTATTGGTTGACCAAAACAAACCTCATACATTAAAATTCCTTCTTAGTGGTTGACCAAAACAAACCTCATACATTAAAATTCATGTGTAGTATTTGTCCAAATAAGACCTCAAAAATTGACATATAACCTTTTATTCACAAGCAAAAGAAAAACTTGCATTTAGAACAAAAAAATTTAAACTTATACAATTTTTTTACTTTCAAATATTATTAAATATAATATAATATAATTTAAATATTTATATTTAATTTAAACCTTTTCCCCTTCATATATTAATATATTGAATGTATATGAGAAGTATCATAACATGTCCTTAATTTCTAGTGTTTTCATAGTTTGTAAAGTAATAAAACACTTTTTACTTTTTTCATCTCTATCTTTTCATTCTAAAGTTAGTTTAAACTATAATTTTTTTTTAAATGTGTTTTCTAAATATTATCATTTTATATAAATGTTATTTTAATTATTCCATACAGATAATTTTTTTTATTAATATATTTTCATTTACCGTAATAATATTAAAATTTTATATTAAAAATCAATATTATTTGCTAATTCACGAGTAAATATTTTAATATAACTTTTTCCTCAATATTAAAATTGTATATAAATACATTTCTCATTTAGGACAAAATCATAGCTATTGGGCTTACAAGAAAAATACATGGGAATGCATTGTATGAGCGTTTAAAACGACAACTCATATATATATATATATATATATAGAGGTTCAATTGAAACTAAAATGTTCAAACATATAATTTATATAAATATTGCTTTTATTTTTCAAGTATATAGCATTTTACTTTATAATGTTTATTAATTATTGATGACAATGATGATTGACATCCAATAAGACTGGTTTGGTACAGTTTACAAATCTTTAGGAATGTATGAGATCAATTAAAATTCTTTAACATTTTGTTTTTGCGCTAAAAAAACGTGAGAGAAGCATTTCCATGTCACGATAACTTTTGTAAGCTAAAAAATCAATAGGGTTGGTAGTCTGAGAAATATTTTGAAAATTAGATCAAATATGACCATAAGATGAAAAATTTAAGATAAAATGATTTTCATATTTAACCCTCCTAGTATCACATTGCAGACAAACTCTTTCATCTAATGGTGTTTTGGAAATTGACCAACGTCAAGTTTCACTTTGAAGTTCATGGGAATTAGCTCTAATATTGACAATGTTCATTTTCTTCTTAATAAAGGTTGAGATAGAGAGATAATTTTGGTTTTTGAGATAGGGGTTATTCACATTCTTATGATATTGAATTTTCCTTTTTCCCTACAACTATTTATTTCCCAAAATATCTCCTTAAATTTGGAGTAATAATATTTTTAATAGTTGGAATTATGCAACATGATCTCTTGTATTCCCCAATGGTATAGCCAACATAGGGCAGGCTTATTCCATGATTGCTTAAGTTGAAGGTAGGGGTTATAGCTATAGTTAGAAGCAATTTCAGGAAACTTCTTGGCATCCATGTTTTCTAACTTCTTCTAATGTATAAGATATCTAGTCATAGTCATGCATGCAATGGGGAAAAATATTGTGTCGATTAGGAGGATAGGATAGGAAGTATTCCTCTTAATCTTGAGGTTGTAGATTATAAAATACTTTGGGTTTTGTACAATATTTCTTCATGACTCTTTGGATTACTGCAACTTTGGACAATGCATCCCTGTCAGATAATAGAAGTGACAAGAGTCTCAAATAGGATCTTCTCTCTATCTAAAATCTAAAGATTTACAGTATTGCAATTGTTTTCAAGCCTATATTAAGCTTTCCAACCTCCATTGATCCTTTTTGGGATTCTATAATTCTAATTGAGCCTATGATCAACAATTTTTTTAAGGATAGTAATTTATATTTGTTTAGAGGGCTTGGTGAATACTACTATTCCTTAATTTCCAAAACTATAAAATGATTGGAAATACCTTCATAAAAATATTCAAATTACTAACAATATTATATAATATTTATAAAATTTTGGTGCTTTTTTAATGTAAAATATTTTTATAGTATTAAATTTGGTTCAAAGAAATTTTTAAAAGATGGAAATTCACATATCCCTTTTTTTTAAAACATGGAAAATTAACCAATCTACGAATATTAGCCTTTAAATTTTTCCCTACTTATGATGGATGCTATTTCCCAATTATTTATATGATGGAATTTCCTCCAAACAGCTATTTCCATAAGTGAAAGTATCATAAGTGATATTTTTGGATATAATTATCATGACTTTAGTTTTTTGTTTTTATTTTATTTACAATCATATCCATCTTGGAGATGAAATCATGGAGGGTTCTGAGTTGCTTGCAAAAATTGTAATGGTATATCGACAAAAGAACAATATCATCAACATAAAGGAGTACAATTATGACCATACTAGTGAGTGTGGGTCCAACACAACCTGCATCTTCCAAACACTCTTCTAGTTTATCAATGTATATTCCAAAAATTGTAGGGGTAAAAGACACCTTTTTTTTTCTAAATTATGCTAAATTCTATTACCGAAACATAATGGTACACTGAGGTCATAGCCTTTGCCTGTCTATGCCATAGTTTGGGCCAAAAACTATCAAAACAAGGTTTGTACTGCCCATAATGGGAAACTAGTCCAATTCAAAAATAAAGTTGCAGGTGTTATCTTGTTGCCCATGGAGGGGAAACCAACAATTATGCATAGTATTTAACCAATTTTTTAGAAAAACAAGAAAAGTCATCAAAGTAACCATATGACAAAAAATTTTCTAAAAACCTTGAAAACATCAAAAAACCATAAATCTCAGAACTTGAGACTCGAAGCCACGTGGTGGATTGTGTGGCTGGCCAGTGTACATGTTGGCAAGCTAGGTGTTGCGCGGTGACAGCAGGTGTTCCTCAACAATGAAACATCTGTATTCATCCTTGTCGTCGTCTGCCTGTGTTGCACCCATGTCATCTTCTCGTTGCTTCGGTTGTTCCTCCACAACAAAACATATGTAAGGATCCATGTCATCACCTGCTTGATGGTCATGGCCCTTCTCCTTCCCAATTTGCTTGTCCAGAGGGGTGTCCTGCTTTGCCCTAGTGCATTGTGTGTTGCTTTCGACCCTTGAAGGCTCTACACTGGTATGACTTCCTCTGATTGTGGCAGGCTCCTCCTTGTGGAAGGTAATGGATATGGTGGCAGTAATGATGGGCTGGTTCAAGGAGCAGTGGTAGATGAAGTTGGCTAAGCGGAGGGATGACTGAGAAAATGAGGGAATTTCCCTGGGTGGCAAGTCAAGGTGCATCGAATGAAGGCAGAGAGGACGTGAGTAGTTTTTTCCACTACGTGTGATTGGGTATCAACCTGAGGTCAGTTGAGCCAAAGGGGAGGAAGGGTCAGAGGTCGAAGAAGGAGGAGAACAGGGCAATCTACCTCTGTTGCCCCCTCTGCGACTGTGCATTTGATGGCGAGTTCTGGCCATATTGACTACAGGGGTAGGAAAAAGACTAAAGGGAGATGGCTCAGAGTGAAGTGAGGGCGTAGCAGGTTCAGAGGTCGGCTCAAAGGAAGGATTATCTACAGATGCAAGGTGGAAGATGAAATTACAGACGAAGCTTTGAGTAAAATGAATGCCCAGGCTGAGATTAATGCAGCAAATAATGCTAGATCGCCTGCCTGTAGTAGTGTGAGAGCTTGGTTCTGTTGCTTCCAGAGGACAATGGCAATACAGAGGCATGGGATTAGAGACTGGGGCGGTGGAGGTAAAATCACCAGAGGTCGTCATTGAGCTGAGCCGAGGCAGGTAGATGCAGTGTGTTTGAAGGCAGTGCCATCTTAGTTGCCATTTATGGCCACTATTAATGTGTTTTATGGAATAGTGTGTAGGATTATGGATGGCCATGTGGCTAGGCCATTTTCCATCCCTTGTTGCTACCATCTTTTAACTGTGATGTGCACCCGCATCTGGGAGGTTAAGGGACACCATTACTTGAATCGAGTATTGCATTTGATTTCCTCTAACCAATCCTTAGTGGTCTTAATATTGGCATTAAAATTATCATATAGCCTTCTCATTGTTGATGATTTGGGATGCAAGTGTCACTCAAACACTACACCCACATCAATATCTTAGACTCATCGGTGATTTTCAAGAAGCAATGGGAATGTTATCCCATAGTTTTAAGTTTCTTAAATAAGAGTTGAGTCCATGCTGATGATAGCAAAGCTCAACCTACTTGGTTGTTCGGAAAAAGAATAATAGAAACCTAATACATTAACCCTAAACAAAAAACTATATACAAAAGGTTGTGAACGAATCAGTTCTCTAAGGTTTGGGCCTTAGATGATTGCAGGGCTTAAGATGCAGGAAACTCATAAAAGAAGAAAAGAGATTGACTACAAATATTTATGCATGAATAATCAAATAAACAATATTAATCTTATAATGTCAGACATTAAATGAATAAGTGGATAAATGGAGGAAATTTGTTAACTTAATGTTCCTCATCAATAATATTTTAATTGTTATTTGATAGACTTATACTATAATATGAAAAACCTTAATTATTAAAATAATGTTTATTATTATTTTTTAGTGAACAAGGCTTTATTGCACAACAATCTAATATTGCTAAAGAACATTAATGAACCCCTTTTATTAGTGGAATATTAGTTAAGCAAAATGGACATATTGGGATTTGAAACCATAACCTCCAAATAGCACAACTAATGACTTTACCATTGAATCACATACCTAACTTCTAAAACTAACTCTTTAATCATATAGTTAAGTTGTTTTATTTGTATATATTTTTATTGAAAGTAAAAACTTAATTTATTATACCAAATAGATAATTAAATTATTTAATGAATAATATTTATTTGTTACAACAATTAAACATTAAATAACTTGTAGCCAATGAAATAAGTTAGTAAAATTAAAAAAAATATGTACATTATCAAAATAAATTTTGAAAAATACGCTAACATACACAAATATTAAATAAAATAAAGATAAAAAAAATTAGTGGAAACATTATATACAAAAGTTAGGGTTAATGGGATAAATAGTAAAACATGATAAAAAAGGAAAATTCACATAATGTAAAAGAAAAATCATAATTTCCATAAGTAAAAATCCAAAAGTTAAAAACATTTATATCCAAAACAAATAAAGGTAAATTTTGAAAATTAATGAGAAAATAAATGTTGAGATGCCATAGGCCATCAAACAGAGGTTTGACTAGCAAGGGAAATTTTCCATTTTATAGCATTCTTAACCAAGTACACTTCGATGGGGGTGGAATACATGGGGAAAATGGATTGATGGGGTGGAATACATAGCGAAAATGGAAGCTGTTACATAGTACACAAAATGGAAGGTGCTACAAAATTGAATTAAACACGTTGACAATGGGTAAGAAGATTTTTCCTGCATAACAGTCGCATACATAGCACCAATTTCAATGAGAAACCAATGAAATCAATGCAACAAAAGTTCTTAGCTTTACCCGATTGTAAACAAGTAGAGCTATGCAATCACTTCTTACAATGAACTTGAAAAAAACATCCTTGTAGACATTACATTAACATTACACAGATAGAAGTTAGATACATGAGGAGGGAAACTTAAGAATAAAACAAAGAAAAACTTACAATTGGCTTACCTCACTCACACAAGAAAGCATCTAAGATGTTTAAGAGAATCCTTTATTCGATGTTACTATTTTCCTTTTATAGGCCGCTCGACACATTTGAATGGTTTCGATCACTGTTGAATTGGTCATGGGATAGAAGCCTAGTGGTTCCAGTAATTCTGTTAGTTTAGCAGTTTCCCAAAATTTCTTTTTGACCTTCCTGTGTTATTTTATATTTAATCATATCTTTGTTGTTAAAAGTTTATTATATGTGCTTGTCCTTGTGCAACTATTAAATAAAATGAATACTCTCTCTCTCTCTCTCTCTTTGTGTGTGTTTTTCGTTGCTTCTTGTTAATAAATGCAATTATTCTCAACACTATGTCACTTGAATGAAGCTAGTTTCAAACTATCTATGAAGCTTGATAGGTTCCTTTTCTTCAAATATCCAACAATGGAAAAAGGTTTATGTGTTTTAATCATGCTTACCCCAATATCCACTACATGTTCTCTAGGAATGTGTCAATACATTTTGTTTGTTTGAGACAATAAAGTGAGATAGGAAGCATCCTTTAATCATAATTATATTCTTATGTAGATATTTTTCATAGTGGAATACGAGGACAAAATGTAAGGCAAGGATGGTTCTCATGAAATATGAAAATATTACTAGAAGTCCATTTTCCTTGTGCGAGTTCTGTGTATAACTGTAACACCCCACCTTTTATGAACAATCAACTTATTCTACTCTTTTACTTTTACTTTTACTTACTATTATGATTTTTCATCATATGTTCAATGAGATCATTGGAGAATTGTGGTTGAGTTGGCCAAAATAATTTATAAATAATGCATAATAAGAATTAACGTATTTTCAAGAACTGAAAACAATTGTTAAACCTTGTGAGACAGTTAAGGTGGTTACTCAATTGTTTCCTCAAAAGGAGTATTCGAAGAAGGCCTATGGGGCTGGAGATTTTGAGAGAGGAAAGTAATAAATTTGGTTAAAAAGTAGAATGCTGCCACATGAAACTCCTTGAGCTACGTGAGATAAACAAGTGGGAGATCTGGAGAGAATCTATGAGGGTATGTTACTTGAGGTTGGACTATTGGTCTTCATGCTTTGAGCTACCCAAATTGAATACATCGTTCATAAATATTGTCTGGAGGGGAAGAGATTGGGGGAGGGTTTGGATGTCATTTCTAGACTCAAGGATGGGTGGTGAGATCTTCCAAGAAGTTGAAGCTTTTTAGCCAAAGAAAACAAATAATTGTAATTTATTTATAATGTTTATTTAATTTCAATGTTTAGCTTTATGGATAAAGGCATCACTTAGGTGTTAATCTTGTGTAAGTACCCGAATACAGGTTTGAAAATGTAAGTGCAACTCAATTAATTAACTAATTAAGCCTCAATTTATAGGCATGTAGAAAAGAAAAAAACAAGAACTTTGCATTGTATAGTACATATCATCTGAGGTTTAAATGCTACATGAACCATGAAGTAAATTTACAAACATAAAACCCTGCATTTACTAAGAAGTATAAACATTCCAAAATAAATTACAAATGCACAGGTTCTATGTTTGAAAAGACTTCTCCCTAAATGAGTGTGAGTGAAATAACATGATTAAACATATGAGAAATGAAATTATTTAATTCTACAAAATAAAAGAACATCAATAAAACTTAAGATACTGCATCCAGAATATCCTTAAGAAAACCAAACTGAAATTGTACTGTATTATTCATAAAATACTACGAACAAAACGTTAACCTAGTTATAAAGAAATTCATTCATCTTTTTGTTGTCTTCCCAATACAATAACAAAATTACCAAAATTGACATATTCCGAAGAACGGGTTATACATAAATAGAAAATGAAATTATGTATTAGAGTCGATATATTCGCTTAAGGATTCATGAAAAATTAACTATTTGGAATTCCAAATTTCTTTCTAGTACAAAGTACAGTATAACAAGAGAATCATTTAGATTTAACAGAAAATAGAAATTATACATTCACTGCCTTGATAAGACAGATAGAACTCTTGGCCTTAGCGGCTTGGTCAACTTTAAACCAGAAATTCCCAAATTGATTTGAAAGACCCAGAAGTGGGTGTGAGAAACCAACTTGGAACATTAACGTAGAACCTGCAGGTTGCTAATGTCATGGACCGGAAGGAATAAAGAGAAAATTTGCTATGTCTCCTTCTTCCCTACGGAAATGAACACAGACGGTTAGTATAGAACAAGTAAGGACAACCCTCTAGGTGGAAATATTAAATATGTCAAGGAAGAAGCTTACCTGTAAAAACCAAGGGACTGGCTATGAAAATGTAGTGGGATCTCTGTCGATAGGCATGACAAGGGTAAGTATATAGTAAGTTATTAATAAACTAAAACCAGCTAGCCATTCTAAGCACATACCTACACATGTACTTCCTTAATAGTACCATGCAGTGAAGTCGAGTTCAAATGACTTGTAGAAGGAAGGAAGAAAATGATGTTGCAGTAAAAGTGACTTCAGAAGGAACGAAATCAACCAGTAGGGTAGCCATACCTTTGGATTGACCAACAGTGATAGTTTGTGACCTTAGTCAAAATCGGTTCAGCATTTT
Organism: Pinus taeda; assembly: GCA_000404065.3. NCBI lineage: Eukaryota > Viridiplantae > Streptophyta > Pinopsida > Pinales > Pinaceae > Pinus > Pinus taeda. The sequence goes on along the minus strand of APFE030154841.1, from coordinate 207,188 downwards.
AGCGGGTGGTTAGTCATCTACAAACCCTAAAGTAACGTAAACCCTCACCATTGCACAAGGCTTCCACCTTGTGTTTGTTGTTCGAATATCACGGAACATGGGATGGGGGAGGTAGGTGGTTACCTCATTCCCTCTGGATGTGGCTCATCTGTTGGATTAACATCTAGCAGATTGATGGTAGTAAAACCCCCAGCTATTCGGGAAGGGTCGAGAGGGTGTATGTGCACTTCCATGACAAAGTTGAAGGACAGATGATCATCACTGGTCATCTTAAAACACATTAAATAGCCTCAGGGTGATGAATCACCTTTCCCTATGTAAGAAAAACTTAAGATCCGAACATAGTCTTTTATGTTAACTTTAATATTTAACATATATACATTACGTTTGAATATGCATTATGGCTATGTTTAACAATAGATAACAGTAATTGAATATTATATATATATATATATATATATATATATATATATATATATATATATATATATATATATATATATATATATATATTGTGTACGTGAATACATGTTGCATATGGTATTAGAGCCTAGGATTTTGACATTGAGGCTTCTGGGATATATACAAATATAATATACATATAAAAAAAAAAAAATTGGAACTGGGTGTGAATGATTGAACACATAAATAAAGGCAAAGAGAGTGAAGAAAGGGAGGGAGCTGCAAAAATAGAATGCAAAGGGGTTCCAAACCACTGAATTAGTCAAGTGCGACATATGTAGGTGCCAATCCAGATATGCGGATACAATTGGGAGAAGAATATTGTCAGGCCAATGTCGCCCTACTCGAAACGTTTCAGCAGTTACGTGATGAGATGACTAAATTGATAACGGATAATGAGACATTACGATAAGAACAAGAGAGAATTTTGAAAAGCTTGTCTGATCAACAAAATCAAAATGGGCCAAACCCGAGTGCTGGTAACGGAGAGAAAACTGCAACTGTCCATCAAGGGGAAGATAATGCTGAATTAGAAGAAATACATGAGGATGATGAAGGACGTTTTGATAATGTTTCTGATAAATGAAAATAAAAAAAGACAGAAAATTGAATTACAAGGGGAATTTCAAAAAGATAAAACCCCCAATTTTTTATGGTGAAACAAAGGAAGCGTCAGAATCTTGGTTAATATATATGAGTAATATTTCCATATCTATGACTATGATGATAAATTGAAGGCATGGTTGAAAGTTTATCAACTAAGAGGTAAGGACACCATATGGTGGGAAGAAATAAAAACTGTAAGGAAAATTGACAAGGGGCAGGTCACAATGAAAGAATGTTAGAAGAATTTCAAAGATAAATACTTGAAGGAGCACTATTATGATGAAAAAGCAAAGGAATTCTATGATTTAAGGTTGGGAGCCTTAACTATGGATGAATATGTGACACGATTTACCTCTTTACTACGGTATGTACCATATATGAAAGAAGAAGAAACAAAGATTCAACATTTTATTAGTAGTATACCTAATTTCATGAAAGAGAAGCTGGAATTTGATTATTAAAAAACCATGGATGACGTTATGTGAAAATCCCACATCTATTATCAACAAATGAAACAGAAAAGTGAAGGTTCGAAAGGATGTTTGAACTGGAGGGGAATAAATTTTCCCCCAAATAGACAGACACAAATTGTCGATGGAAGGAATTTGTAGCAAAGAACCTTTAGTAAATTTCTAGCAAAGAATCATCGAAGGGTCCCAGCATATACTGAAAGTAAACAGACCAAGGGAGTTAATAAGCTTGTTAATGACCAATAACAAAAACAACCTCTACAGTGTTAGGGGTGCAAAGAACCCCATTATTAAAAAAAAATTCCACATCGAGCAAGAACGGAGTATATTTTTAACATGCAAGAAGCCTCCATGACTGGGGAGGTGGCGAGGAGCATGCCTAGGATTAATGATGCACTAGAAAACCATCAAGCAGTATACTGGCCCACCATGATTGAGTGTGAAGGTATGATCTCTAATCAACCTGTCTCTATTTGGTTTGATCTGGGTGCTAGCTTAAGCTATGTTAGTCCTAAGATTGTACAGGGAAGCCAATTGCAAAGAAGTAAATTTAAAAAACCTTGGTTAGTTCAATTAGCTATGGGGGTGAAGTGAAGGGTAGTTGCAAAAATAGAACATTGTCCTATGGATATTTCGGGACAACAGATTAATGTTAATTTAATCATACTCCCATTGGGATCATACGATGTACTAATATGCATGGATTGGTAGGATGGACATTGATCCTTAGTAGATTATAAGGGAAAATATGTTAGTTACCTCACTGAATCGAGACAGAAAAGGTGAATTCAAGGAATCAAGAAAAATATTAAGTTGCACCCTATTACTGCTAACCAGATGGGAAAGTGCATTAGGAAAGGTTGTCAAATTTATGTTGTACAGGTAGGATATACAAATTCCAAGAGAAATATGACTTCTCTGGAAGGTATTCCTGTTATTCAAGACTTTGATGATGTGTTTCCTAAATCCATACCCAGGTTACCACCTAAGTGGGATATTGATTTTACAATTGAGTTGGTTCTAGGTGCAGCTCCTGTTTCTAGAACTCCTTACCATATGAGTGTACCTGAATTAACATAACTTAAAATGCAGCTGCAGAAGATGCTTGATAAATGATATATCTGCACTAGTGTGTCTCCCTCGGGAGCTCCTATATTATTTGTATGAAAGAAGGATGGAAATATAAGATTATGTATTGATTATCATCAGTTGAACAAACTGACTATCAAAAATAAATATCCTTTACCTCAAATTGATGATTTATTCAATCAAGTTCGGGGAGAAAGTTTTTTCTCCAAGATTTACTTAAGGTTCGGGTATCATCAAATAAGGATTAAGAAATAAGACATTTGTAAAACTGCTTTTCAAACTCGTTATGTTCATTATGAGTTTGTAGTGCTACCTTTCAGTCTTACGAATGCCCCTGTGACTTTTATGAGTCTCATGAATGATATTTTTTAGCCATACTTAGATAATTTTTTGTTGATTTTCATTGATGACATATTAGTTTACTCTAAGAATCAAGAGGAACAAGAGAAACATATGAGAATTATATTGCAAATCTTACAGGACAATCAGCTATATGCTAAGTATAGCAAGTGTGATTTTTACAAAAGTCAGATACAATATCTCGGTCATGTCATATCAGCAGAAGGTATAGCGATGGACCCAAAGAATATTAAGACCATTATGGAGTGGACTACGCTGGAGAATGTCAATGATATTAGGTCATTCTTGGGCCTAACTAGGTACTATAATTGGTTCATTGTAGGATTTTAAAAAATCACTTTCCCCATGACTTCATTACAGAAGAAGGGAATGAATTTCCGGTGGACAGTTAAATGTCAAAAAAGCTTTGAGAAATTAAAACACCTACTTACTAGTAAATATGTATTAAAGTTGGCGGATCCACATAAATCATTTGTTGTATGCACATATGATAGCAAGGAGGGCGTTGGCAGAATATTAACACAAGAGGGAAAGTTTATATCTTATGAATCCCACAAGTTCAAGGAATATGACCAATGATATTCTGCTTATGATCTTGAATTAACAATAGTAGTGCATGCACTAACAATGTGGTGACACTACTTGTTGGGGAAGAAATTTATGTTGTTAACAGATTATAGTGGTCTTACAAATTTCTTTAGCCAGTCCAGTTTAAGTGCCTGTCAGGCCACGTGGACAACCTTTTAAAATGAATTTGACTTTGAAATAAGGCATCTTATGGGAAAAGAGATTTAGGTTTCCAATGCATTTAGCATAAAGTTGAATTGCATTTATGAAGTACAATTCAGCTAAGTGAAGTCAAATATCCCTGATATGGTTAAAGGAGCATCTCTTAAGGACCCATAGTATCCCTTCCTTTGACAACAAGCAAACAATGCTTAGAATCAAAGGAAAAAAAAAAATTGAAATAAATCTAGATAAACTATTAACTTTTAGAAATCGGATTTATATTCCTAATCGTGATTCTATTAAACAATTTTTATTGAATGAATTTCATAGGAATCCATATGTTTCCCAACCAGGATACCAGAAACTAATTTCAGATATCAAGAAATATGTTTAGAATGTCAACTGGTGAAGGTGGAACACCAACATACTGATGGACTACTGCAACCACTTCCTATCCCTAAGTGGAAATGGGAGGTGATTAATTTAGATTTTATCACAGGTTTTCCTCGAACTAAAATGAAGTACAGGTCAATTATGGTGGTGGTTGCTAAGCTGAGTAAAACTGCTCATTTTATACTGGTAAAATCCACTTACAAAACTGTTGAAATTGCATATATTTTTATGAGAGATATATTTAGATTGCACGGAATACCCAAAGTGGTAATCTCAGATAGGGATGTAAAATGTACATCCGCATTCTAGAAGACCCTTTTCTCTAGACTGGGTACACAAATCCAATTTAGTACTACTCACCATCCTCAGACAGATGGGCAGATTGAACAAGTTAATCAAGTTTTAGAGAATATGTTGAGAATGTTTGTGATGTAGCAACCGCATAAGTGGAAAGATTACCTCCACTTAGTATATTTTTATTATAATAAATGAGACCACAAATCATTAATAATGAGTCCCTTTCAAGCATTATATGGAAGAAGGTGTAGGGTGCCCATATATTGGAATAGTCCTCTCAACAAACTAACATTGGGTCCTAATATGCTCGCTGAGATGTAGATTTTTTTTTTTTTGTTAGAACTTAAAATCCACCCAGGACAAACAAAACGTTTATGCAAGCAAAAGCAGAACCTATAGATAATTCCAGGTAGGAGATCATGTGTATTTACGAGTCAAGCCAAGGAAAAGTACCTTGCAATGCAGGGGTTGTGCTAAGTTAACACCCTGGTACTGTGGTCCTTTTCAAATATTGGAAGGGATTTGACCTGTAGCATATAAGCTGATATTACCAAGCCATATACGGGTTCATAATGTTTTCCATGTGTCATTGTTAAAATAATATTTGTACAATTCTCAACATATAATTAACTGGGAAAATGTGCAAGTAAATTAGCTAATGAAATAATTAGTGTATAATGTTTTTATTATAAATTAAATTTCTGATGATAATTCGTGATGATGGGCGAGTCAAATTAGAAGGAGAATTTCTGGAAGAACCTCTTCGTATTCTTGAATGGAGAGAAACAACCTTGTATAAATGAGCCATCACCCATTTTAAAGTGCAGTGGAAGCACTTTGGCCTGGAAGAAGCCACCTGGGAACAAGAGGACTTCATGCGGAAATCTTATCCTGCACTATTTTCATAAACCAAGGAGAACATCAGAAACGATGTTCGTCAAAAGAGGGGGGAGATGTAACACTCCACATTATTTGAAAAATTAACTTATTCTATTGTTTTACTTTTACTTTTACTTACTGTTATGATTTTTTCATCATATGTTTGATGGGAACATTAGAGAACTGTGGCTAAGTTGGCCAATTTTTTTTTTATAAATAATGCATAATAAGAATTAAAGTATTTTCAAGAAGTGAAAAATAGTTGTTAAACCTTCTGAGACAGTTAAGGTGGTTACTAACCTGTTTCCTCAATAGGAGAATTCAAGGAAGGCCTAGGGGGTTGGATAATTTGAGAGAGGAAAGTAGTAGATTTCGTTAAAAGGTAGAATGTTGCTACTAGAAACTCCTTGAGTTGGGTGAGATAAACCAGTGGGAGATCTGGAGATAATCTATGAGGGTATGTGAATTAAGGTTGGACTATTGGTCTTGACACTTCAAGATACCCAAATCGAATACAAAGCTCATAAATACTATTTGGAGGGGAAGAGCTCGGGGGAGGGTGTGGATGTAATTTCCAGACACAAGGTTGGGTGGTGAGAACTTCTAAGAATTTGAAGTTGTTTAGCCAAAGGAGATAGATAAGTATAATTTAGTTATAAATTTTATTTAATTTCAGTGTTCAAATTTGTGGATAAAGTCATCACTTATGTGTTAATATTGTGTAAGTACCCGAATACAGGTTTGTAAATGTAAGTGCAACTCACTTAATTACCTAATTAAGCCTTAGTTTATAGGCATGTAGAAAAGCACAAAGCAAGAACTATGTGATGTATACTACATATCAGTTGAGTTTTAAATGCTACAGGAACCATGAACAGAAAGTTACCAACATAAAACCTTACATTTTCTAAGAAGTATAAACATTCCAAAATAAATTACAAATGCACATGTTCTAAGTTCGAACAAACTTGTGCCTAAATGAGTGTGAGTGAAATAACATGATTAAACATACAAGTGATGAAATTATTTAATGCTAGAAAAGTAGCAAAGCATCAATAAAACTTAAGATCTGCATCCAGAATATCCTTAGGAAAGCCACCCCGAAACTGTAATGTATTATTCATAAAAGGCTATGAAAGAACATTAACCTTGATTTAAAAAAAAACCATTCATCCTTTTTATGTCTTCCCAATACAATAAAAAAATTACCAGAATTAGCATATTCTGAAGAACTAGTTATACATAAACATAAAACAAAATTATGTATCAGAGTTGCTATATTCTCTGAAGGATTCATGAAAAATTAATTGTTCGGAACCCCGAATTTCTTGCCGGTAAAAAATATAATATAACCAGAGAATCGTTCATATTTAATAGAAAAAATAAATTATATATTCATTATCTTGAGAAGACGGAGATAACTCTTGGTCTTAGCGGCTTGGTTGACTTTAAACCGAAAATCCCCAAATCGATTCAAAAGAATGAGAAGTGGGTGTGAGAAACCAACCTGGAATATTAACACAGAACCTGTAGGTTGTTAATGTCATGGAATCGAAGGAATAAAGAAAACATTTGCTAGGTCTCCTTCTTACCCGCGGAAATGAACACAGAGGGTTAGAATAGAACAAGTAAGGACAACCCTCAAAGTGGAAATATTAAATCAGTCAAGGAAGAAGCTTACCTGTAAAAACCAAGGAATCGACTCTGAAAAAGTAGCAGGATCTCTGTCAATATGAATGACAAGGGTAAGTATATAGTAATTTATTAATAAACTAAACCCAGTAAGCCATTAATTGAGCCCATACCTACACATGTACTTCCTTAGTAGTGCCATGTAGTGAAGTCGTGGTCGAATGACCTATGGAAGGAAGGAAGGTAATGTTGTTGCATCTCAATTGAATTCAGAAGGAACCAAACCAACTAATAGGGTAGTCGTACCTTCGGTTCAACTTACATTGGCATGTTGTGACCTTAGTCGAATTCAATTCAGCATTTTAGCAAGTGGTTAGCCATCTACAAACCCTCAAGTAAGCCAAACCCTCACCATTGCAGAGCCCTTCCACCTTGTGGTTGTTGTTTGAATGTTGTGGAATGTAAGATGGGGGAGGTGGGTGGTTATTTCATTCCCTCTAGACATGGCTCATCTGTTGGATTAGCATCTAGCGGATCGACGATATTAAAACCCCCAACTATTTGGAAAAGGTCGAGAGGGTGTACATGCACTTCAATGATAAAGTTGAAGAGAGCTAATCACCACCGGTCACCTTAAAATGCATTAAATAACCTCGGGGAGATGAATCACCTTTCTATGTGCAAGAAAAACTTAAGCGACAAACATATTCTTTTATGTTAACTTTATTGTTTAATATATACACATTACTTTTGAATACGTATTATGGCTGTGTGTAAGAACAAAAACAATAATCGAATATTTTTTATTTTATTTTTTTTTCTTATGTACGTGAATACATGTTACAACAACTGATCCCTATAACTTTGGTCATTCCTTGACATATCGAAAATTTCAGATCTTGACCCCTGTTTTCTGGTGAAGACCCATCATGATCAATTCTAGGAACATATCTGGAGCATGAAAACGTAAATTCCTTCAATGATAAAATATTCCATTGACTGCATAATGATTTCATTTCTTACCCCTTTTTATTAAGAAAATTATCATGAATTTATATTGGTGATGAACCGCATATATGTTTTTCAATTTTAAAATCCATATATCATGATCATATCAATGCATGATGAAGCTATATATCTTCCCATATATTTATCATTGTATGAAATAACAACGTTGAAATTTTATGGCTTCAAACATTCCATGAACCATTTTCTAATAGAAACAAGTGACGCTGCATGGCAGCTAGTCCCTGCCTAGCTGTTGCAGCCACCAGCAGCCAGGAGTGGGGGCTCCAGCCATGCTTCTAGTTCTTCTTAAGCAGTATGCTACAGAGCGTAATCCATAATTGTTCAGTATACATGTAATATAGTGCGATAAGAGCTTAAGATACAAGGCCCCTTTAGCAAGGAATTGGAGCTTAGTATTACAAAATTTCATATTGCCTAGCTATTGCAGCCACTAGCAGCCAGCAGTGTTGCAGCCACCAGCAGCCAGCAGTGGGGGCTCTAGTAGTTGCAATGACCAGTAGCTAGCAGTAGGGGCTTCAGTAGGTTCCAAGAGTGGGGGCTCCATCCATGCTTCTAGTTCTTCTTAAGCAGTACGCTACAGAGCGTAAGCCATAATTGTTGCTGATAGGCTGGCCAGCTTGTAGCACAGATCAGTATACATGTAATATAGTGCGACACGAGATTAAGATACAAGGCCCCTTTAGCAAGGAACTGGAGCTTAGTATTTCTTGAACATAGCTCGGAGAACAAAATTTCATATTGCCTAGTTTTTGCAGCCACTAGCAGCCAGCAGTGTTGCAGCCACCAGCAGACAGCAGTGGGGGCTCCAGTAGTTGCAGCGACCAGTAGCCAGCAGTAGGGGCTTTAGTAGGTTCCTGGAACAGTAGACGTGGCGGCATTAGGCAGCTAGTGCGTGCTTAGCGGTTGCAGCCACTAGCAACCAGCAGTAGGGGCTTCAGTAGGCATTTGAGCCATTGCCATGCTTCTAGTTCTGCTTAAGCAGTACGCTACAGAGCGTAAGCCATAATTGTTGCTAATAGGCTGGCCAGCTTGTAGTACAAGCACAGATCAGTATACATGTAATATAGTGCGACACGAGCTTAAGATACAAGGCCCCTTTAGCAAGGAACTGGAACGTAGCTCGGAGAACAAAATTTCATATTTCTAGTTCTTCTTAAGCAGTACATTACAGAACTCTGTACGCACAACTCTGATGATTAGGATATCTGAAAACAAAGAATGAAAAAGAGCACCGTGAACAATAACCGTGGAAAATATTCAGAACAACACAAATGTGAAAGAATCTAATAGTATAGTATGCTCGTTCTTGTATGGTCAGCTTGTAGTACAAGCATAGCTGAGTATACATGTAATATAGTTGTGAAGGAAAGCACCTGGGACTGGGCCTGTTGGAAGCTGTAGTCTGCGACACGAGCTTAAGATACAGGGTCCCTTGAGCAAGGAACCAAATCACTTTTTACCAGCTCGTCTGCAGCTGCTACTCGTGTTGATAACTCTGATGATTAAGATATATGTAAACAAAGAACGAAAGAAGAGCACTCTGAACAATATTCAAAATAGTACAAATGTGAAAGAATCATTCTCTTGTATTAATGGATGGCATATTTAACTTTTGAAATAGAAATACAGTGATTCAAACTTGCCTGTAACTGAAGAATGTGCATTGTAACTCATATTGCTATGCTCCTATTGTTAGTGGCCGTTTCTTGCTTTCTTTTTTCGTTGTGCTTCTACTTTTACGATGTCCATAATCAAAAGAGTCATGAGGACAAGTTCTAAGAGAAACAATGCTGATAGTTCAGTAAGTTGGCTTATGCTAATGGATTCCATGTTACGTGAAGCAGAGAGATGTATGTCAATATGTAGGTGCTGAAAGTAATTTATAAAAGAGTTCAGGATGTTTGCAAGCTGGTTTTAAGTGTGAATGGAACTGGGTTTTTGAGAATATTTTAGTAGAAGTAAGACATAATCATTTGAAAAGATTGAAAGACAGTGGGTAAATACAGAAACGTGTTGTAAAATCAAATAGGGAAGGCTGTGGAAGATCGCAACACTTGAATGCGTGATAGATTTCTGACAGGTGCAGAAATAAATACATAAATACATATACGACATGATTTGATATTATCCAATATGAATATGAAGGGAATTTATTGGAGATGCAAGCGCCAGCTAACAAACGAGGCTGGCTTGGGACTTCCAATGTGCTTGGCACTTCCACTATCGAATCAGTGAGGCAAGCGTGTCTGCGCTTTCAAAGAAAAGGAGATCCTGTCGGTAGCTAATAATAGATCGCTGCCAGCTGATTTGGTAGAAATCTTTATGGTCAATGGACAAGCCACCAAAGGAGGCGAGCCGCTATTATAGACTTAGTTGTGCATTTAATTAATTGTAGGTTAAAGTGAATTTATGGACAGTGCACACCTTCAACCTCAAAAGGTGGGAACTAAACCCTCGATTGAATGGCATAAGATAAAACTTGGGCTCTTATTTCGGTGGGATGTCTATACAATTGAGCTCATGCAATAATTTCAAGATCAGCACAAATGTACAGATCGATAGACCATTGCTTGTTACCTTGCTAGACTTGTAAAGTGAGCTAGCATTTGAAGAAAGAGCAAAAGAATAAGGAAACTCAATAAAAATAGCAACTGAAGAGGTTTTTATAATTCTGTACCAAGAAAACTTAGTGACCACTTCTCCTGGGAATGAGACTGCGTATTTACCTCCTGGCACCACTTCCTGGCTATCGTTGACAACAACCCGGCCAGCATCATACTGTAGGAATCCTGCACGGGTGCAGCAGTTGTCCAAAAATTAGGAATCAGACTCATATTGTCGAATTGTAGAATGAGACAAAACCACCAAGTTTGTTGTAAATTTAATGACCACATTGCTAGCAGATAGTATCATCAAATATTGAGGCTATAATGCCAAAATAATGAGTCAATTTTAACAAAATATCAACACTTTGTGGCACTTTAAGCAATTGCTTGCAAATCCTTTTGATAAACCATAGTACATCTTATTGGATCATAGTACATCTTATTGGATCTATCCTCGATTGAAGGGCATAAGATAAAACTTGGGCTCTTCTTTCGCAACAACCTGAGCTTATTTAGCCTATTTCGGTGGGATGTCTATACAGTTGAGCCCATGCAATAATTTCAAGATCAGCACAAATGTACAGATCGATAGACCATTGCTTGTTACCTTGCTAGACTTGTAAAGTGAGCTAGCATTTGAAGAAAGAGCAAAAGAATAAGGAAACTCAATAAAAATAGCAACTGAAGAGGTTTTTATAATTCTGTACCAAGAAAACTTAGTGACCACTTCTCCTGGGAATGAGACTGCGTATTTACCTCCTGGCACCACTTCCTGGCTATCGTTGACAACAACCCGGCCAGCATCATACTGTAGGAATCCTGCGCGGGTGCAGCAGTTGTCCAAAAATTAGGAATCAGACTCATATTGTCGAATTGTAGAATGAGACAAAACCACCAAGTTTGCTGTAAATTTAATGACCATAGCAGATGGTATCATCAAATATTGAGGCTATAATGCCAAAATAATGAGTCAATTTTAATAGAATTTCATTATATCAGCACTTTATGGCACTTTAAGCAATTGCTTGCAGATCCTTTTGATAAACCCTAGTACATCTTATTGGATCTATAAAAGAGGGCATTTTCATGTAGCACTGAGTCTCTATTGCACCGATGGTCTTTACAAAGTCAACAATAGAATCCTTACCTAGGACAAACTACAGAAAATGCTCTGGCAGGGCCCAGTGTACTGCATTTTGTGCCAGGACAATAATGACAGTATATCATTTGTTCCTATCATGCCATTTCATAAAATATGGGCAGCAGTGAGAAGAATCCAAGAGGAAAACAAAAACGGGAATGAGAGTCAATAGAGGAAGCTCCGCAAAACTGGTTACAAGGGTCGTACAAATTCTTTGGACTCAGCATGAAACTTAAGAAACAGAGTGTGGCAAGTAAGGGTGACATAGATGAAACAAATCCCAGTGGGCTGAATGACGTCAATTCATATGACCAGTAATTTCTTTGCAAAGCTGTTAACTAACTTTTAGACAACAGGAGCTCTTGTTGGCAGGGGCTGATCAAAACGTAGAGTTTAAAATGTAACAAAATCAAGTAATTAGAATGATATGTTGATGTTGTATGAAAAATAAAACATAACCGGTAATTCGTTTTTGTGAGCATTACCTATGTCTATAGAATTGCTTGAAATGCAGTTTTGATTGACCGTTTTAGCAAGAATGCGGCACAATATCTGGTCTTCTACAGTATCTTCATAAGCAAAGCTTTACAGATGATGTGCATATTTTGATTTACTTGATAATGAATATTTGTTTTTTTCGCCGATTCTATTTGAGAAAATGCAGACTTTAATTTATTACGCCAGAATACCTGCAATTTTTTTCGAAAAGGAAATTTACGGAACTTTTTATTGAGGCCGAAATATTAAATGTTGGAAATTTCTTTGCTTTTAGCTTTATTGTTTTGCAATAAAGATTAATGGCTATTCATAGTTTCCTTGGCAATTTTTTCGTACTTTTCACTCTGGAAAATAACAGTGAAATGGTTTCAGGAGAATCTTGCTTTACTTTATACTATTTTGCAAATAAGCTCTGACAATGTGGCCTTTATTAGCATTAATTTGTCGCAAGCATCAGAAAAAGAAAGTAAATATAGTATGGAAAAATATTTATTTAACTTTTGGAAGGATGGAAAAAGAGTTGGAGTTTGATATTCAGTCGAAGCGTCAAATTTGAAAAACCAAATTAATTTGTGAAACGTGTTCCATCTCTCAACGGACATTGATGACGGGTGTTGAAGAGTTTTGACCGTATTTGACGGCCAGAGTGCCTCGTGTAGAAGGCAATCTACCCATCAAAATCCATGCCTGATGGGAGCGGATTGCAAATCCTCCATCCCCAGTTTGAATCCGATGTCGCCTTGTTGCCCGATGGGAGACAATGGGCGCAGAGGAATTTACTTTGGTTTTAAGACAGATTTATTGTAAGATCTAAGAATCTGGACTAATCAGTTGTGCAATTAGTGGATATTCGAAGCACTGGGTTCAAAAAAATGTTTGACGAAAAGAAGTTCAGATTTAATTAAAAAACTGGAAAAAAAAAATCAATGAGTGCAGGAGAAATTTATTTTACTTTAACAGACTTGTGTAGTCTATGAGAATTTGGTATTAACCAGCAGTATTTTAAAGCAATTAGTAGTCATTTGCGGCATCGGCTTAAGAAAAATGTCTCATAAAAAGAAATTGAGAATTTTATGGAAGAGAAATATAAATTGAGAATTTTATGGAAGAATGGATTAAGATTTGAAATAAAGAAAGCCAATATAGCGAAGAATTTTATTTACATTATTTTACTTTCTAGGCCAAAAATTTATTTAATTGTTTTGTAATAGCGAGCATGGAACACCAAGACGCATGTATTACATGTGGAGAGCATGGCGCATGTATTACACGTGTTACAACAACAATATTTGCATATGTACAGAGGCAAGGATCTTCGAGCGGGTTCCGTTGAAAATGATCTTCGAGCACCTTCGCACCTTTTCTCACACCCTCGGCAATATTGATGCCACCAGTGCAGAGCAGGTGCTCAACGACACAGTTAGCTGCATGTTGGCCATCTGGACTCATGCGCTTCAAGGGTAAAACTCGTTTGGCAGTGGAAATGAGCTGCATGACGTTCCATCAATGTTAAACAAAATAAGTAGATCAGTTAGGTGAAGAAATATTTCTGCCATAAATATGATTACTGATTAATGATGGACCAAGTTTTACTGGGATATTGTACTATTTTTTCATGCCCAGCTTGAGTACTAAGTAACCATTTTTTGTCTTTTTGTCAAAAAACTTAATTGCAACAGGATTATCATTATTTTCCATTGAGCTGAGATTAAGATTGGCATTGGGACAGAGCCATCTCCCTCATCTGTCTTGGAATTTGTACAGGATACTCAAAATGTTCTTCATCGTATGGTCTCAGAAGGGGATGTGGAAGGTGTTAGGTGATTTTCTTTACTCTCCAAAATTTTTGTTGTTTGCATGAATTTTTGTTCAAATAGATTTCTCAGTTATATGGATGTAGTTTTATCTTTGACAAGCAATGAATTGCAGAGATTTACTTGTGAGAGCTTCATCTGGAAAGACTGGAAAATCAGTTGGTACTCTCCTAGATGGTCGCAATGCTGAAGGACAAACTGCCTTACATTTGGCGTGCATGAGGGGTTATGCTGAGCTTGTCAAAACTATTTTGGAGTATCCTGAAGCAGATGTGGAGGTTTTGGACAAGGATGGAGACCCCCCAATTGTATTTTCACTAGCTACTGGAACACCTGACTGTTTAAAAACCCTGATAAAGAAAGGAGAAAATGTGAATGCAAAGCTAAAAGAGGGCTTGGGCCCTTCTGTTGCTCATGTTTGTGCATTTCATGGCCAACCTGACTGCATGCGGGTAAGGATTTCAAGTTTTGTTCAATAATATAGTTATAGAAGGATATAAGAATTTTTAAGCTGATTGTTTTTGAACATTATGTTTTACTGGGCTGAATGACGTCAATTCATATGACCAGTAATTTATTTGCGAAGCTGTTAGATTTGGCTATGTATACAAGGTAACATAGGCTAATCAGAACACTTAACTGGTTTATATAAGAATTTAAATTGTAGGACTAGGAGATTCATTTTGGAATAAAGGTGGTTATTTTTATTTAGATTGTAGATTTTCTAATCTTCAAGTCTGGTTATAAACGAAAGTAAACATAACTTTTATTTGAATTAGATTCTTTTTATCCGATTTTAAAAATATTTTAGAATTTACAAATAAGTATATTTCAAAATCTATAACCATGAGATGCAGATTACATGCTTGAAAACAAAGAAAAGGCCATCAAGATTTATTTCACAAAATGTTTCATATTGATCATTTGTCTGAATCTCCTAGGGAACTACTCAAGACGGAAAAGAAATAGTTGTGAAGAAGCTGTCTGAAATTACTGGGCAACGAAAGAAACGATTTTGGAATGAAGTTCACAGTTTGGCCCAAAGTCGGCATCGAAATATTGTGACACTACTAGGTTATTGCGTAGAGGAATCGAAAGGGTTTCTTGTTTATGAGTACATGCCGAATAAAAGCCTTGATGAATTCCTATCCCGTGAGTCACTTACACTTAACTAAGTTATATGCAGAGAAAAAAGCACTAATGTATCAATCTATTTAGTTCGGTTTTAATTTGGTGTGTTGAATGCATGGATACATATCCAAACAAATGCAATGCCCTTGATTGGCACAAGCGTTACAACATCATCCTGGGAATAGCTAATGGGCTTCTCTATCTTCACCGGGATTCTCCACAGCTGATTGTTCATGGAGATATTAAACCAGAAAATATTTTATTGGATGAGAAATTGAATCCTAAGATAGCAGATTTCAACATTTCAAAACTTCTCAGTTAAGTTTTTATCTTCTAGGATCTAGCACTACAGTTTCCTCTGCAAATGAGATATTCTGACATTGTTCTGATTGTATTGAGATATCTTCGTTCTAGACCATGTTATTCAGTTCATCTGTAAACCATTTAGCCAAGTAGACAAATAGGGTTTTCTTTTAATATGAATTCCTCATCTGTTGACTTCTGTACTAATTTAACAAGAAACTAAATTACAGTCATCCTTATGGATTCCATACTTTATGAAAATGCAGGTATGGAATTCGTTCGAAAGAGGGGAAAGTGCATAGACTGTTGATCCAATAGTAATTCTATCAAATTCTATCATGCGATATGGAGGAAGCCACTAGATGCATTCATGTTCACTGCCTTAACAACCAGGTACTATGATGGGTTTAAGACCTTACCATGAAGAAGCTATTACCATAAGAAGACGATGGGGTGGTCCAGGAGATCAGCTTGCTCGCCAGCGCCGCGAGATCCTGCAATTACTAATGTCCTCCGATTGCTAATGGGCCGATCCATTACGATGCTGAAGTGGGATGCTGAAGTGGGAGACTCGGTACAGGCCCAGCCAGCACTGCTATCTCTCTCAGACGGATAGAAGAAATAGCAAGCGCTGATCGACACCTATACCACAGATCTGTCGATTGCCAACATTGACACATATACGGCATAACATGTGTCTCCTGGTTAATAAAATAAAAATACACTTAGAACCTAACCTACGCCATAGCATTTCCTCGTAACATTTCTTTAACATTAAATGTTGGGGAACTAATGCTATCTTTGCGATAGCATTACTTCAGGCAGGCGACAGTGTTTTAATCAACCGAACTGCTTTCCTAACTTTTCAGATGGTATACCTCGTATTGAGGCCAAATAAGATGAACATTTGTTTGATTGGTTAAAAGCATCGGGAAATATAAAATATGGTATCGGTTAATGTGACATGTCGCGAAAGTTTGGTTTAAGTCAAAATAAATTTATGGATTGCCGTGTCAAACTAATGCCATCCATAAAAATCGATTACTATAGTCCCTGCCAGCCCGGAGTGCAGGGACTAATAAACATAAACTTATTATAACACCGATTAACCATCCCTTGTAACAAGTTAGAAAATGGTGCAACATCTCCTTTTCACACTTTTCGGTTCATTTGGATCAACGCTTCTCATGACTCTATTCGTCTCACAGGTAGTAGTGTTGTTGATCGTTGGCAATATCATAACATTTCGATTGGTAAGCTCTGCTAAGATTTCATTGGGTCTTGAAATAAATATCGATGTCACTTTAATAACTTTATGCCATTTCCAAAAGGATGTTCATTGAATTCCGACCTTGCAAAACTTCCTCTGAGTAGGAAATCTTAATTCTCCTCGAAAATTCTTATTTTACAAACTATCGATTCAATATCAATTCCTCAAAACTTGTGGCCTCAATGATCCATGGAGCTGGTTTATTATAAGTCATTTATATTTCGTGTTCACCACTTATGTGATTCGACAATATCAGATCACTAGTCGTGCTGGCGAGCCTTGAGACGAGCAATCGTAATGTGTAATATCCATAATATGACTGAGGGGCCATATCTTTCTTTCAAATAAATTATATCTATCCCACATAGGCACTATATATATTACATTTTCGCTGCTACTGAAGTCCATTGATGTGGTGCTACTATTGGTCATGGAAAGCTCTAGAATCATTGTCATGGGTGTCAGCTCTAAACAATGTCTTCCCTCCGCGCAGTTATTTCTCATATATAATGGCAATCATAAAAAACAAAATCCCATGTGAACCATGGGGAGCCACGATATGTGATATACTATGGTAGTATTTACATTTGTGCTTCAAAAATGATGAGACCTATGGAGATGGTTAAGGGCTTTGGGAGGCGTACGTCTCCCTTGCGCATGAACGTGCTTTAGGTTTTCTTTGAAGGGGAAGAACACAATGTTTTGTTCACATCAAGAAGAGTGAGGCATATAGGTAAGGTCGAGGGAGACATACAAGTAAGGCCTAGATGCAATGACAAAAGAGATATATATTGACATTGTGAATGCCATTAAAGTTCCAAAAAACTAACAAGCCGTGATGAAAACATTAGTCAAGAAGACACAAAATTCCTTCGACCTCTACCATACACAAAACCACTTGGTAGGACATAGAAATGTAATAGTTTAGGATAAAATGAACTTCCCTAGATGAAAGGTTGAACCTCAAAGTTAAAAGGTTAAGAACATGTGTATGTATAGATTCACTCCACAATTGTGTTCATAAAAATATTTCAAGGCTTATAAGCTCAGAGAAAAGAAATATTTTGTAATGCATCTTTATTTAAGAAATTATTATAGCTAAGTTGTTGTCATTTAGTAGTTGAAGTACTGATAGTAATGGCATGATGGCCAAGGTTTTCTTTGTGGAAGAAAAACTATGATAATGTAACTATTTGAATTTGAAATAATTAAATATGGTATTTGAAGAAATTACTTCGAAAGAACAATTGAACAAATAAGATCATTATCCTAATACATAATCCATGATGGATAGATTGGATAAAGGAAATAATAATAATAATAAACTTTCCCAAATCACTTGAGAAAATCCCCTGGAGTGAAATTATGTGATTTACTAGAGAAGTAGAGAAAAATATGGGAAAATCATCTAGTGCAGGGAAAACAAAACTTGAATGGTTGAATAAGCACCGTAGTGGAAAAAGATGGGCTTTAAAGGATGAAACATAATCATTTTCAAGAAGAAAAATAGGTAGATACTAGGCTATGGGGATTGGTAGAACCCAGAAAAGCGAAACATCGTTATAGAAAGTATACTAGGGAAAGTGAGGCATAAAAGTTGCTTCACCAGGACAACAAAGGTTGTTGATTTTGGGGAAAAACGATTTCATCTCTGGGGAGAACCAGAGGTGACGGTTCTTGTTTGTGTGCCAAGTTATTCTTTCCAAGTTGTTACGGCTGCCTACAATCATAACTTATGGTAAAAGGGTATTTATTTCCTTATAAATTTTGCTTTTGTTTTTAATCTGAGGTCGATATTTTCTACACAATCATAGCCATGAATATCCTCAGTTCGATTCTCGCTATGAATAGTTTACTATGGAATTATAGATGTATCCTGATTGGATGAGGTTTTGTTAGTTTATGCATGCAAGTGGCTCAAGTATTTATATCGATTTTAAGAAATATGGCTACTGATTCCATAGAGTCTATTTGTATGGATGCATTTAGATTTGACATAAAGTTTTGATTATACTAATCATGTACTAATTGAGATATGAAAAGGGAACCTTGCTAAAAGAGAAGCCCTTTGATATGGATTTCAATTGTTTAAAGATTTGATTAAGATATGTATTTTTCTTTAGAAGTAAATGAAAGAAATAATGGAATGCAAGTATATTCAGTTGTCTGCATTCATGCATAGTAGGAAAATGAGAATTTTATGCATGAAATTTTATACATAAATGGCTGGGCTAGTCGAAGCTTATCCTATGACAATAGGGAATTAGTTAATAGGTTAGGAATAATGGAATTAGGAGATCAAATCGAGTATTTTTTATTCACCTAAACCTAAGAAGAAAAATCATAAATCAAACTCACTAACATATCTAATAAATCAAGCTAATAAATGCGATTAAATCCATAGGTAAGTAACAACTTTGTAAGACTGTGTATACATTGAATTACCATAAATTAAATCAACATGCAGGAAACCTTTTTGTAAGATGGTGTACTCATTGAGTTACCAGAATTTAGTCCTTTTCCAATATATGAATATTTCATTCATGAATCCTAGATGATATAGTGACAATTATTGGCACTAATGATGGCACTGTGACCATCACATGTATAAAATTTATAATAAGAGACCAAGTTCACAAAAGAATTATGAGTTCGTGCATAACTAGAAAATATCAATCAGGTGATTATCATAGCTTAGGGAGTGGAACAACAAGATCTAACACTATTGTATTCATTTCTTAGATGTGAGAATCCAAACTAAGTGAAGTAATTATAAAAAATAAAGGATGATTGTAGATAGTAAACATAGCTTTAATATAATCAAATTTTCTTAAAACCCTAGTTGGGAAGTTGGAACCAAGAATGCATAAAATTTTACAGCAAAGTAATTAAAAAAAAAAAAAAACAATTAAACAAAAGGAAATTGTGCTAACAGAGAAGTCAACATCATCATGAGTTCAACAGAGCATTTTTGAAGAAACACCATCATCAACCA